>JAQQAE010002848.1:0-21414 GCA_029823295.1 Pseudamia nigra | reverse complement strand
CCCCCCCCCCCCCCCCCCCCCCCCCCCCCCCCCCCCCCCCCCCCCCCCCCCCCCCCCCCCCCCCCCCCCTCCTGGAGCCTATCCCAGCTGACTTGATTCAGTCAGCAATTAACAATAATAAATCATACAACGTGAACAGTTAAAATAAGTTCAGCAGTAATATATAACAATTTAAAAGTAATGAACAGGATTATAACAAAACAGACCAAAAAATTCACAACAAACCAAATAATAAGAAAAATGAAAAATTCATAAAAATATTAAATTAACTTGATGGAAATGAATTTAAAAAATGACCAAAGTAGTCAAGTATATAAACAAAAAATAACTGAAATAAATGAGGAACAAAATATTACACATAATTGACAACATTTGACTAAAATAATCACAAACAAAATTTTCCCAAAAATGAATAAAATGAACTAAACAACCTGTGAAATGAGCAAAAATGATCAAAAACAACCAAAATAATCAATCAAATGAACAATAGTATGCTAAATAATATATTAAATAAACAAAATTAAAATGAGTTACATAAAATCAAAGCAATTGACAAAACTTATAAACAGAATGGGGAAAAAAATTAACACAGTGGAGCAAAAATGTGCATTATATGTCATGTTATACCAGGGGCAACGACCAGGGTTGTTCAATGGGGCTGATGCGGAAGTAACTTTAAGTTGTAATACCACCGCTTGGCCACTGGGGAACCGATCATCCGGCTCCAACTAGCTTTTTTCCCATGGAGATGCATGTGATTCTATCTGAAAATACTAAGCCAATATGTGTCATGGGTCATCATGGTCTCAGATGTTTTATTTGGATCCTCTGATAAGTAACGTGATGATCCATCTTTAACTTTTTGGTCCATTATTAAGATATTACTGCAAATAATCCAAGAAATCACTACCGTGCTGGGGTTTGATTGACATGTCACTATAGCAATAGCTTGATCATTATGTCAGGCCGATTCAGACTTTCGTATCCTCTGTTTATTCAATATGTTCATAGTTATGCATGACATACAGTCGACTGCAGCTGTGGGTAAGTGTTTACACTAACATGTAATATGACATTGTTTGACAC
Organism: Pseudamia nigra; assembly: GCA_029823295.1. Lineage (NCBI taxonomy): Eukaryota > Metazoa > Chordata > Actinopteri > Kurtiformes > Apogonidae > Pseudamia > Pseudamia nigra. Next base: position 20,328 of record JAQQAE010002848.1, on the reverse strand, counting down.
TGCGTGGTGAAGTTTTACCACATCATTAAGCTAGTGGCTAATATTAGCTTCCCCTGAGTCCCCTGACATGAACGCTTCATAAGCCACGCTGCTGTTTGTCCAAATATGGTTACATCCTGTTTTTGGTTCCAATATGTCCTCCAGGAAGTGACAACCTGATTGACCTCAAAATGACCCTTCAGAAACTAATGGGTGATGTCACGGTCACTTTGTCCAGTTATATATACAGACTGTGACTACTATATACAGACTATGATTAAAATATACAGACTGTGTTATACATAAAGGGTTCAAATATGTAACATGTATTTTCAGTTTCTGTCTAAAAATGTCTGTTTCTGTTGTGAAGGTTGCCGAGCGCGGATGTAGTAGTCTGACATTTCCTCATAGTGGATGTTTAGATGCTGTGGTTCAATTTATCCAGATGGTGTAGATTTTATATTCCAAGCCACTTTTCAAAATGTAACATGCGAGCGACATATTTGAGCGTATCCGCAGCCGTCACTCCATTCTTCATGGTCTGATCCCCTGATGAAAGTCCCTCATAAAACGAAAGTGTAATTACAGCTGCTCTCCGTACGCTGTGTGCTGCGCTGAGGGCCGAATCCCAGAAAAAAGAACCTCAGATGCAGCTGCGGAAAACTGCTCAGGGGTCAAGTTGCCCACAAGTTTTGGTTCAGGATCGATTTTCATGCGTGTTTCCAAACCTCAGCGACCAGCAGGGAAACCTGAACATGACCCCCATTTATCCTGAGAGTGGAAACTGTCCTTCCTTCAGGCTGACTTGAAAACGGAGAATGAGGACCCAGGAAATCAATGTTTAACCACAATATCCACAGGGATATATCAGTGTCACTGTTTTATTGCTAAACTACTTAAAAAGGCTGCATGATTTGGTTTTTTAAAAAGTCATATTGCTGTTTTTTGTGGACTATATTGAAGTTTACGGTTTCAGTGAGTTGAGTGGTTAATTATCAATAAAAGTGCACACACTTTTTTCTGACTAGAGCATATGAACTTAAACAATCTCAAGAAAATCCAAACCATGAGAACTTGTATTTTTGTTTTTGCAAATAATGGGTTAGGGTTAGGGCTGTGACATTGGATGATGAATGGGATGCAGCATGTTGCACAAACAGGCCAACAGCATGTTGTAAAATTTGTCCAGATCAGTATACATCCGGGTGTTACTGACATACTGCAGAATTTCAGATTTTTCACCTACCATATAGTAGTAAGCAGCACGTAGAATTACAAAGGGGTTTTTAGGGAATTAAGGAAAAAGGCAAATCTGCAATGCTTTATTTTGACAACACCCTTGCATAAGTCTTTAATTGCCACAAAGGAGCAGTACAGATATATGTACATTTAAATGTTAACATATGGGGTCTTTAATGTACAAGTTGATTATTTGCAGCTTCAGGAATCCGTCAGATCTTCCTGTGACTTTGTTCTTCTTCATGTTCATTTCCAGGATTGAGATCGAGGACTCGGAGGCGGTGGGAATCTCCAACATCATCTCCAACATGATCACCATGTTTCCTCGGAGTATTTTAACGGCACTGCCCAGCGACCTTTTCACCTCCTTCATCAACTGCCTCACACTGCTTACCTGCTCCTTCGGCCGCAGCGCCACCCTGGAGGAGGTGGTGAGTACTGCAGCAACATCTGCATGTTAAAGGCTCCATGAAGTGGCAGAGATGGCCACATGTTGAAAACCTGAACAACAAATTAGACTTTGGTTCAAATAGTGTGACAGCCTACCTAATATGAGATTTGAAATTTTTATTCTTATTTAGTTCAGCCTTTTTCTCTTATTCGATTTAATTGTACATAAACGGGGATTAGGAATAAAATAATAGAAATGATGCTCTGTCAATTCCATCATTTACATCCTGATATCTTTTACTTTTAAAGAGTGAAATACATACAAAAAAACCCAAGGAAACAACACATCTCTCTAAGGACAAAAGATTTGGGAACCACTGCTTTACAAGAAATAGATTTTTATTTTATTCAGGTCCGTTTTTCCAGTTAATGTAAATGTTCTTTCACATTTCAATTTCATTCATTTTGTTACTTGTCTTTAGAATAAGAGAATGAGGAGTGTTTAGTTTGGTTCGCCATCTGTTTTTAGCTTTTGTCCCCTTCATTCGAGATGATGTCAATGGTTAGCGTTTTTAGACTTTGACCAGTTTAAGATTGTTGTTTATCTGCTTTTTTTATCTAATCCCATACTTCAAAAGAAATTGTTACAGACTTTTAAAAGCAACCTGTTTAAAAATGGAGTTACAGTATAAATCATGTTTTAATCTCCCACCTGGACAAAATGGGGTGGGTCCGAACATTCAGCTCTGTATCTCCAAAGTCCATGGACCCAACTAACCAAACCTGCCACATGGGCAGGCAGGGTAGGGGGAAGGGTTACTATGGCAACCACTACTTCATTTGAAAGTACTATAGTTAGGGGAACCTAATTTTACTATGATGGATTAGATTCCACAGCACGCCTCGCACAGAAGCAGAACTGGACCTTGAAAATATGTAGGGTCTGAAATTGTTGGACTTTGGCCTATTTATATTTTTTGCTGATTCCAAATATGCTGTGACCTTCAAGGTCATGGCCAGTTTCAAGGTTGTACATTTGCCCATCCAAACATTTGGCTTCGTATCTCCAAAATCCCTGGACGCAATCTAAATATCTACGCTATATTTACGCTGCAGGCACAAATGTCAAAAATCTGGATTTTTTTTTTTTTTTTTGCCTGTATGTGGACCAGGCAATATGAGTATTACAAATCACATGGAATCTGATCATTTTTAAACCTGATTTGGGCTACTTCCATATGTGCTCCCACATGGTTTTATGTGCTGGAAGCCCAAATTATGTAAAAATACACATGAATGGAATTATGGAAATATATAAACTTTTCCATGATATTCTAATTTTTTGGAAAGGGTCTGTAATTCACACGGCTTGAAGAGCGGCTGATTTCAATGAAACTCCGGTTGTGTCATGTTGTCTACCTTATTTACAATCACACAGAGGTATGATTTGTCTCTTAACAACTTGTCATTTATGAGCTATTGATCACAGAGGGTCAAATCTGTCAGTTGTGTATGCAGGTCAGTTCGGGAATGTCAGCAGTTCATACTAGAATATGATGTTAGACTACAATGTGAACTATGAACCATAAAATTGGACCTGGGCAGTAAATCCAAATTGGGCACTTGGGCTTGCAGTCTGAACGTAGCTAAAGTTGATACATGGGTAGTCAGGGTAGGGGAAAGGGTTACTGTGGCAACCACCACCACCTAATTTGCATGTTAATTAGGAAATAATAATTGCAAAAACCTATTATGACCTATACTACCAAAACTACTATAGTTAGAGGAACCATATTTGAATATATGACAGTTTAGACTCCAGGACACCTCACTCATCACCTAAATTTGAACATGAAGATCAGCAGGATCTGAAATTATTACACTTTGACCTCCATACATTTATCGCTATGTAGGTTGAAAATGTCATATACCCCTGGGTTATTGACTATGCTGATTCCAAATATGCTGTGACCTGCAAGGAAAATGTGGATTGGAGAATTTTTAATTTCACGGCTTTCTGTTTGTTTGTTTTATATTTTATTTTTATTCTTTGTCTTTTGTCTCAGCTGGATAAGGATGACATGGTTTACATGGAGGCATATGACAAACTGCTGGAGTCGTGGCTCACACTGGTCCAGGATGAAGAACACTTTCCTCGTGGCTGCTTTGTTCAGCCAGCCATCCAGGTCTTCAACTCATACATCCAGTGTCATCTGGCTGCTCCCGACGGCACTCGCAACCTGGTGAGGTGGATTTTTCTAAATGATGCCTGTGTGTTTTCAACTTTAACATGTCAGTGATATTCTCAGATTCCCCCACATCTACGTTGTTGCTACCTTCCTCATTTTCTGTCCACAGTTAATTTCCTGGATTTATTGGAATGTCCATACAGTATGTAATTTATTTATTTAATGTTTCTTTTATATTGCTTGTTTTACCTCTGTTTAAATAAACATATTTAATGTAACTTAATTTATTAACTTGTTACTTTTCATTTTTCATTTTCTGTCTCTTATATTCCCTCCTTTCTCCCTTTTTATAGATGCATATAACTAGCTACTGTCATGGGAGAAAAACCTAGCCCAGTGATGTGTATTTAATGTTAAATTCTCTGATTTGTCTTGGGTTATTTGTACAGCTGGTCCTCCAGACAACCATTCAAACTCACATTCATACCTTTGGGCAATGTGTAGACCAGTGAACCTAAACCCTAGAATAGAATAAGATGTTTTGTCTAATTGATCCATTGTCTCCTCAGGGGATTCTTCAGGATTCCAGCTTTTCAGGACACATGTTATTTGCTGTCGTACCGCTGATGATGCGTCATGTTTCCTAACACTCGTAATGTCTCTCCTTTAGTCGGTGAACGGCATCACATCTCACGATGAGGAAGAGATCAACGAGCTGCAAGAAGACGACAGAGAACTGTTCTCAGACCAGTTGTCCAGTATCGGCATGTTGGGACGAGTGGCCGCCGACCACTGTATCCCCCTGCTCACAAGGTAAAACTCTTAATACTCACCCTGTACTTTAACAGAAGCATCGTTTTCTCTGACATACCCATATCGTTGTGTGTTTTTTTGGGGTGAATTGATGAAAGTCAAGTGATACTGTGACACAGCTCAAATATGTGAAGATAAACAAGCAAAAATAAAAAGAAAGAAATGACACAGTACCTCACTCTGCTCACTGTTTTTAAAGCCAAATGATCACCAGACAAAGCTCTTGTTTATTTTTCCCCATATTGTAATTGGATCAAATGTGAACCAAAAAACAACAAAAATGAAGAAAATATCAAATTGATCAACAATGTAAGAAAAATTGTCCCCAACAGGAACAAATAATTCACAAAAAGATTAAAAAGGAACAAAAGTTATCAAAGTAATCAAAGTGAACAATTGAATTACCAGAAATCCTGCTAATGTGGATGTTTCTGGACTTATGGTGTTTGTCAATACTGTGAAAGCTGTCAATACTAAACATCTGTAAGGTTTTAGGGTTTCATGTGATTTTCAGAGATGAACATCCAAGTCTATGTGACACTGAGAGAGGACGACCTAGACATGGATGAGTTGCACTGTGTCTCGCGACAGCAGGCACAACATAACTTTGATTGTGAAAGGTCCTACATGTACGTTTTGATGATTTTCACACAAACACAGAAAAAGAAAATGAGCTCATTATTCTTCATTGTTGATAATATTCGGACCCATTGTGCAGCTTGCTGGAGGACCGGGTAACACGGCTACACGGTCAGCTCCAGAGAACCCAGCAGCACCTCATGGCTTCGTCTGACCCCGGATCAGTGGACCGAAAAGTCCTCGACGACCTCTACGAAGACATCCATTGGCTCATACTGGTCTCAGGTCAGCATATTGCCACATTTAGTCAAAGATATTTGTGTAGAATGTCACTTGCAGCGCACTTGTGTTGAAGACAAAAACCAGGGTGAGAGGTTTGGTTTCCAGCAACTGCTTAAAAACATTTAATTTTTGCCCATTAAAAGCAGAATGAGGGTCTGATATAAAGTAAAATAGTTATTTTTAGTGTTAATAACCCACTTTTCCATCACACTCTATTCCTCTTTACAGACTTTGTTTAGAACTGAACTCCACCCACCTTGTGGGTTTCACTTAATGAATCCTGTTTTTCATCAAGCTGTAGATCCTTCACGATTAACATAAAAATATTTAGTTTTTATTTGCTTCACATTTAAAAAAAACATGCACCAGGGTGGTCTGTAATAAGTCTCAATTAATTATTTTATAAATATAATATCATTGTTCATGTTTCAGTGTTTTTGGAGAGATGTAGATTTGCTCATTTTGTGGAATATATTGTTAATTTTTTGTTTCATTTATGAAATATTTTGGTTATATGAATTTTTTTTGTAATTTTTTGTTCACATTTTTGTATTTATTGTTCATTTCCTGAAGTTATTGTATTCATTTTCTTAATTATTTTGTGAATTTTTCTTCATTTTCTGTATTCTTTGTTTTTTATTGACAACGGCACCATTTCTTCTTTGATGCCCCCTTATTTCTTATTCTCTGTGTGTGTAGATGGGGTGTAATTTACTTGTACTTGCATGTATGCTCTATTATTTGTCTGTGTCAACACTGTATGCTGCTGTTACAAAGGAATTTTCCCAGTGTGGGATTAATAAAGTCTTATCTTAGTCAGGTTTAAAACTGTTTGGATTTTCCTGTTGTGATTATTCTTGAATGGAGACACTGAAGGCCATTAAACTCACAGCAGAGGTCCAGCCAGAGGCCATTTTTATACAACTTACCTTTCACATTTAAAAAGCACATAGAAAATGTTATATGGTGATTAATTTACAGTATAAATGTAGATATTGTGGACTAACTATCCAAACATCAGTCTTAGATTTGGTTAAAATAATCTCAGAAAGGTCTTTAAAAGCCTTAAGTGTATGTATCTGTTAGCTGAGACACCGTGTGCACAAGACGGTCTTTCAGTTTAAGTGCATTGACTGATAATCTGTGGGCTCCACAGGTTATTTGCTAGCAGACGACGCTCCGGGTGAAACTCCACTCATTCCCTCAGAGGTGATGGAGTTCTCCATCAAACACTCGACAGAAGTGGACATTAACACCACGCTGCAGATCCTTGGCTCGCCAGGGGAAAAAGCATCCTCGATACCCGGTTGCAACCGCACAGACTCAGTCATCAGGTCAGAAAGTACAGATCTTGCATTGATATGGAGGTGTAAGGTGATTTACTGTTCAAACGGGTATTTTTACTTGGACATGTATGAAAATGAAAACTGGTGGAATGCTCTCCCTGCTATTGTGTTTGTTGTTTTGGGTTTTTATTTTTACTATCTTTTTTTTCGTAATAGAGTGTTAATCATGGAGGATTCACAAATGTATCTTCAAGGGTTTTAGTAACGCACCACTGCATTTAAAACAACTGGTGTAATTTGTGTTGTATGCAAATGACCACTTATATATTGTTCCTCGTTACCTTTTAATGAATATCCAAAGGACTAAAAATGTCAAGAAATCAACACAAGGTAAACATCCACCTCAAAGATCAATGTTGCCGAAGATGCCAATTGTTGTTCATAAGGTCAACTATAACTTTAAAGTGAATCACTTAATTATATTATGTGACAAGTTTTGACAATAAACCTTAGTTAGCCTTCATTATTTGGGTTTGAAACCTTTTTTTTTTCCAGCAGTATTGTCTTCAGGTTACCAGCCAGTTGGTGTCCATGGTGCCAGAATTGATTTAGAATAAATGCTCATATTCACAACATTTTGGTTCAAAATCAATTGTCATTGCTCTCCAATGTGTTATTAATCATATGATGCCCAATTTAATGATGTAGTTTTCAGGTGTCCTGGTTACCAGATACATTTTATACCAAGTTTCCATTGAAATTTTTTTCAGGAAATTTCACTTACTGTATTTTCGGGATACGTCGCTCCTGAATTTAAGTCTCACAAGCCAAAAAATGCATAATGAAGAAGAAAAAAACATGTATAAGTTGCACTGGACTATACATCGCATTTTTTGGGGGAAATTTATTTTACAAAACCCGACACCAAGAACAGAATTTAGTCTTGAAAGGCAAGTTATAGTAATAATAGAATACAGAACAACAGGCTGAATAGGTGTCTTGTATGTTAACATAATATATTAAGTTATTCACATAACTATACCATAAAGAACATAATATAACAAGTTCATCAAACACACGATCTCACTCCTAATCACAAAATCCTTGAAATTCTTTGTCGGTGTTCATTCTGAAGAACTCTACCAACTCCAGAGGTAGACGACGCGCCACTTCCTGCTCTGCGTGGCTACCGTCAGACTCCACATCAGTTCCATTTGGCCTTTCTGAATCCCGACAGGATGGTTTCGTTTGTCACTCAAGTCCATGCCTTGTCGATCCATCCGATGACTTGCAGGAAAGTTGCGTGGCGCATCCTCTCGGTTACCGTGACGCTGTGCTCTCCATCCATCATCCACTGCTGCCACGTGACGCAAAACTGCCTTAAAGCTCTGGTTCACCGAGATGTCAAGTGGCTGCCGTACTTTGGTTCAGCCTCCAGGGATGATGGCAGGCATGGTTGTTACCAGTAATGTTTACATTTTAAATTGTCAGTCATACAGGTGCGGCAGATGCAGGTACACAGCCTAGAGTGCCCTCTAGCAGCTGTCGGTGTGAAAACAACGAACACGTGAAATATTTTTATATATTAGTCGCTCCTGTCTACATGTCGCATCCCTAGCCAGACTATGAAAAAAAGCGCGACGTATAGTCCGGAAAATATGGTAGTTCATGTTAAAGTACCTGCTAATACCTACACAAATATGTAATAAGCATTAAGTAGTTCTCAGAACTGGGTCAGAACCAGTCTCTGAGGTGTTAGAAGTTGATCTGTGGCTCCTGGTTTCTAGTTGTTGTACGTGGTCGACCAGGTCATGGCTGGTCAGCTATTGTTCCTCTGGTCAAACAGCACTGGTGTAAGTGCACTGTTGTGGAGTGATGGATATTTCCTGCTCTGGTAATATCTCTGGTGGTCCGCCCCGGACCCAGAATTTCCATGACACCATCCTGGTCACCTCAGGTTGACAGAATGTTTGAAAAGATTTCCTCTGTATTTGACATTATGAATTGCATTTTCTGTAGACTTGGCATATTGAATATTTACTGCTCTGGTACCTTGTCTGGTGGTCCGCCCTGCCTCCACCATTCTGATGGCACGATCCCGGTCATTTTGCCCCAGTCTTGGCATTCTAATAGATGGCATTTTCTCCAAAGCTTTGGTGCCTTTTTATCGGGTCAGGTGTGTTTGACGGAGGAGTTTTTTGAGATTGGCTGCACAAAGGCATTGTGAGTTCTTCCCCAAAAGTGTGTTTTCAAACACAGAACTACTCAGTAATCCAGTCAGATGTGACCTAATCACATATGTCGGGTATTATCATAAAGGTTAACCATACATGTATTTGTACAACTAGTTTTATTAACTGAGAAAAGCTTGTCCCAAATTGGACCAAAAGTAGAGTGGTGAGTTATTAATTCCCTTGAGTGTCGTATTTACACTGACACAAGCAAATTGTTCTCATAGTAAAAATCTTTACATCAATGTATGTTTAATTATCACAATTAATGACCTATTCTATCCAAATTCACAAATGGAGTTTTGGTCATGGTGAATTTTCAAGAAAATAGACAGTCATTTGTGTTTGAATTTATGAGTTAAAGATGCTTCAAGATGAAAACAATATATAGTATTCTCCTGTAGCAGTGAATTAGAAAGTCTCTATAATGAGAACCTGTTAATTTTACTTATTTAGACATATTTAAATAAAAACAAATAAAAATGAACCACATTTATAAAAATCATATAATTTTGTGTGTGTGGTTTATGTATGTGTGTGTGTGTGTGTGTGTGTGTGTGTGTATATATATATATATAATATATATTTTATGTTGCATATTTCACGGTGACTCTTCATTGTTTCTTCAACCTTCCTTCTGGACCTAGTCTTAAATTTGAGTATCATGGTGATTAGACATTTATCATTATAATTATTGTTATCTACTCTGATGTACATTTTTACCCGGCTGTTCCTGTTTTGTCCCTCTTCTGTCTTTCCTCCCTGTGTGGTTGAGCATCAGTACAAAATGGTAGCTGTACAAATGCCACAGATAATAAAATGGACCCACAGATGCAAAACATATTTTTAGTTGGGCAGGATTTATATTTTAACAACAATTAAGTGCGAGCATGTGGCTGTCAGGTTTTGTGGCAGAAGGCTGGCAGTCAACACTGGATGCTTGTGTGTTAGAGGGTAATTGTATGTGTGCCCGCGTATAGATAATCACAGTGACGACAAAAGATAGCCCTGGCAGCCAGCAGTATTGTCTGCTGAAGGTCACTTAGTCCCTGTGTTTTATAGATTGTTCATTATAAAGGTGTGTGTGCTGGTGTGTGTGGCTGTGACAGCGTTGACAGAGGATTGCAGAGACGAGTGGCCAATGGCATCAGGTTTCCTAAAAGCTCGGTCCGTAAATGTCAACGTGGTTTTGTATTCTGCAACAATGTGAGGCTGTGCGCTGCGTGGACGGAGAGGGGCGCATATAAGCTGCTCTAAACCCACCATCTCCCAGGACATGCAAATACCGAGTGCATCTGTATGTTGTCGTACATTTGACTTTTGTGATGACCACGCTTTCACATAAAGACAATGAAGGCAGTAACTATCAACCGAAGATGGATTTTTACTTTTTAGAGCTGGAAAAAAATTACCTCAGGACAGTCATTAAAATAGAACTGAAACTAACAAATATTTAGAATTTTGAATCATCATGATTTAGACAATCAAATGAATGAATAATTGAATACCTACAAGTGACACATCAAGATTCGACTGCTGTTTTGTTCAACTTTGCCAAAAAATTCAAGATAATGCATTGTTCAACTTTTCAGCTACCCTCATTTTCTGACACCTCAGTAAAAAGACATGCACTTCAGTCAGTAGCAAGCAGCGAAATAAGGACGTTGCTTATTGGAAACTTATAGCAGTGCTGAACTGTGAACCACATGGTTTTATCCTCACAAGCACAGTCTCATTCTTTAATGGACATACCTCATATGTGATCTGGCAGCTTTTTCTTTTTCTTTTTTTTTTTTGGTATTTGCTAGCAAAGTTTTAAAATGTTTCATAATTTTGAGGCATTATTGCAGTACTTGGACACTACTGCTACACATCTGCTCATTAGTCGTATATATGTACCCCTTTTCCAAGCTGTAAAACTAGTATTACTGTTCATATATCATTAGCTTGCAGCGAAAATATTGAGCGACTGCATCAAATTAATTTCACCTCCTTACAGTCTATTCACTGTAATACTGGTGAACTCCCATATCTGTGCAAACATCGTCTGTTTTCCAGTGGCAATTTTTTGTACTCAGTTCTCATAATTTTCCCATGTTTCTTTTCCTCTGTCAGGCTGCTGTCAGCAGTCTTGCGGACATCGGAGGTGGAGTCTCGGGCCACCAGAGCGAGTCTGACAGAGCTCCTGAGTCCACAGATGGGAAAGGACATCGTGTGGTTCCTCAGACGATGGGCCAAGACCTACCTGTTGGTGGACGAGAAGCTCTATCAGCAGGTATAAGACTCTGCTGTTGCCGGTGTCTGCCACACCTCAGAAAATGGACAACAGCACTGTTTAGTGTGTTAATCAGTCTCTGCTTTAGGATTCAGTCACTATCTGGCTTTTAAGTGGTGATGTCATTTCCTGTTTCTAGTAAGTTGTCTAGTAAGTTTTTTTTTTTTTTTTGTAGAATATGACACTGTTCTATGTACAAAAACACATCCATTTGTCTCTCTGGCTACGTCCACACTGCAGAAAAAAATCTTTCACAGTATCTGACCCATATCTGATGTTTTCATGGCAGTCTGAACACCACAAATCCGATTTCTTCAAACCAGACCCATTACGCTTTCATTGTGTGTCCTAAATTGGATACGTGACCTCAGTCTGAACGGTCATGTCGCATTTCATGTGACGTTTACCTCATTGAAGTGGAACGTACGTCACAGTTCTGCACTGGAGAAGGCGGGATGCGACAAAATCAGATGCAAACAGTAGACTCTGAATCACTTGGGCATAATTTTGTTGACTCCGACTGCACAACAACTTCAAAATTGATCCACACATGCTGGCTTGTGTAGCATCATATTTACTTCAGTAAATACAGTGCGCTTCTTCAGCGTTTTATGGTGGTTGGCAAACAACTTATTGGTGCATTAGCGCCACCAACTGGTCAGCAGTGAACTGCATGTGACGTCACGTCTTCTTCTGCACATGTGGGTCACTTCAGAACCGTAGACTGTTCGCACTAAAGTCTGATGGATGTTGCATTTAAAATATAATGTGAACAATCATGCAAAAAAATTGGATTTCAGCAAAAAATCGGAATTGAACATCTAGACCTGCAGTGTGAACGTAACCTCTGTCACTTATTTTGTGACAATAAAGAGCTGACGAAATGGGTAGAGTTTTGATGTTAATATCCTTGATTCATGAAGAAAAAACTTTGGTAACAGTTAACTTTATTGCACTACCAAACTAGCATTGATTTAACATCTGGCTAAACAGGTTCTTTGTAATGATACAGAATCTGTCTTATATGAGGTGCTTCGCATCTTCACTATTTTATTCTGTGCTTCAAGCTCAGGGAGAGGAAAAACAATAAAATAAATCTCTTTCCCTCCACACAGACACAGCTGAGCAGGAAGCAGTGTTATAAACACATCAGGAGCGTTAACCATTTTTAAAATGGTCCAACTAACAATATCAGTGACAGTGTAATAGTATGTGATAGAATATTAACCTGTTCAGTGTTTTTATGGCTTTCTTGAGTAGTAATTCTGCTCTGTGTGTGTGTGTGTGTGTGTGTGTGTGTGTGTGTGGGTGTGTGTGGGTGTGTGTGTGTGTGTGTGTCTCTTTAATGTGTCCCTGGGAACCGTGATTGATGCAGGAATAACACTGAATATGGGAAGAACACATTAATGACTTTATTAACTAAATAAAATAAATAAATATAGCACTTTCCAATTCCTAATTGGTTTAATAAAGTCAGAATCAATGGTAAACACATTTATCTGAGACTGGGTGTTTGATGATGTGGATGACATCAAACTTCTACGAGAGGCTCTGTGCTGTTAGAGTGAGCCAATCAATAAGCATCATTATTGTGATCTCTGGATCTGATGCTCTGATATTTACTAATGATTTATTGTAATTAACTTTTTTTCTTTCTTTTTGTGTTCAGACTTTGTTCATGATGATCAAAAATCTGGGCGACATACTGTTGTAGTGGTTAGCATGAGTGTGTCACAGGGGTGAACTTCCTTTAATGGAAGAGAAAAGCCTTAAGCAGAACCAGGGTGGGCGGCCATCTGCCTTGACCGGTTGGGGTTAGTGGACAGAGGAGAGACGAAAGAAAAGAGATGGAATAGATGGTCAAGAATGACAAAGTAACTAGAAAGTAAGGTGCAAAATAAGAACAGTATGAAGAAGATGTTAAAAATCTTCTGGATCCAGATCACTCCCAGAATCTAACTGATTGGTCCTCGTCACATTTCTGACCTGTCCTGAAAATTTCATCCAAATAATCATTCATCCAAACCAATAAATAAACAAACTCCGTGGCAGAGGAAATCAAATAATGAAGAAAACATAATAAATATAATAAAATTGTGAATGAAAATGATTGTAGATTTAGAAATTTATAATAATATAGACTACAATGTTTGTGGAGTTTGCATGTTCTCTCCAGCTTCCTCCCACAACCAAAACATGCACTAGGGGTTTGTTGAATTGGTCATTCTCTAAATTGCCCATAGGTATGAACGTGAGTGTGACTGGTTGTCTCTATATGTCATCCCTGTGATGAACTGTCGACTCATCCAGCGTGTGCCCTGCCTTTTGCCCTACATCAGCTGGGAAAGGCTCCCGTGCCCTCCCTGACTTTTGCTTGAATTAAGGGGTCAAAAATGAATGGAAGATCAAAATTGAAAATTATTTTTAAAATGTCCTCAAATCTGACGTTTATTGTGGTTTTGCATCTTACCTCTTATTTTCATCTTTTGTGTCTTTTTAAGGAGTTTCATCTTGATCTTTCTGTATCTTTCACAGATTTTTGTCTTTATCTTGTTGCATCTTTTGTGTTGTTTTTGTCGTGCTGCATCCTTCAAACAAAAAATAATAGACTGTTTCTTCAACATTCAGTCAGGATCAAAAAGCATCCTGTAAACCTGAATAATAATAATGATTTGTCTTTAATCCTCAGGATTAAAGACAAATCATTATTATTTTCTACTGAGGTATGTTTTATTATTTTCTACTGAGGTATGTTTTTGTTTTACCATCTAACTGTTCCAACGTTTTAGTATCCGTAGAAGAAACTTGTGTGAATATATTTGGTTCCCTGGATAGTGTTAGGAACATAAACAGACTATTGGAAATAATATATGCAGACATTTGCTGCCTAATTGGTCGTATTGGGGGTGAACCAATGCCAGTGTCTTAAGTTCAGTATTGCTGTATTCAGAGCGTGCAGGTTCTGGAGAACACAACTTTCAAATTAAGAGCATAATCAAATAGACAAATTTAAACAACATTGAAGTTCCATCTTGTTCTTTTTCCAGATCAGCATTCCCCTGAGCACAGCGTTTGGTGCAGACACGGAGGGGGCCCAGTGGATTGTGGGGTATCTTCTTGAGAAGGTCATCAATAACCTGTCTGTGTGGAGCTCAGAGGCCGACTTGGCCAACGACACTGTGGAGCTGCTGGTGACGCTGGTGGAGAAGAGGGAGAGGTGAGGCCACAGGAGGGCTGATCAGGTGTTCTATAAAACCTCCATGAGACAAAAGCCTGCATGTTAAGAAGTATTTTAAGGGATTTATAGTGTCCGTAGAGATTCTTAAATTCAGTTTTATTATAATATGTACAGTCTAAAGGCCCATTTATACTCTAACCAAGTGCGTTGTGTATCAAACGTTGTCGAACATCGCTGGCATTTATACTCCAATGTGTACTTTATATTGGTGTGGATGTACACCATACGTCCACTAGAGGATGTCAAGTTCAGACTGTCCTCTAGTGCGGAGTTTCATTAGATTATTTCTGAAAATACTAGGTGAAAAAATTTTTGTCATGAGTCATTATGCTCTCAAACATTTTATTTGGACCCCCTAAAAAGTGAGCTGGTCCATCTTTAACTTTTTGCTCTGTTATTATGTTATTACGGCAAATAATCTGACAAATCACTGCCGTGCTAGGGTTTGATTATATGTTGTTATGGAAACTAGTGTTGCCAGTGGAGTCGGACCTTCGCATCTTCTATTTATTCAATATGTTCATAGTTTTACCTGAGATACACTTGACTGCACTTGTGGTTAGTGTTTGTAATATGATTTTGTTTAACACTGCTTAGTGAAGTTTTAGCGCGTTCATAGGCTAGTGATTAGTTAGCTTTCCCTACGCTCCGCTGGCACCAATGCTGTTTGAACAAATATGGTTGCGTTCTGTTTTTGCCTCCAAGATTACACGAATATATACAGTCTATGACACAGACTGTCCTCAAAAAGTGGAGCCATTTCTGTGAATCTTTTGGTGTTTATGTTGTGTTCTGAGCTGTACTGCGCTAGAGCGCCCCCACAATTTCCAGTGGCATGCACTGTTTTCTACCTTGAGGACGGATCCATAAGCCCCTCCTAAATGTACCAAACTTGTAACGTAGTGCACGCTGAGGCCAGAGGGAACGACCCCTGTGTATGAG
This sequence comes from Pseudamia nigra, assembly GCA_029823295.1. Lineage (NCBI taxonomy): Eukaryota > Metazoa > Chordata > Actinopteri > Kurtiformes > Apogonidae > Pseudamia > Pseudamia nigra. Next base: position 4,885 of record JAQQAE010002848.1, on the reverse strand, counting down.
TTTGCGGACTTAGCATAGAGTATAAATGGGCCTTTAGACATTCAAGGCGTGTGGTTTTCCTTCTGAACTGAAGAAGTTTCCTGGATAGGTAGCGAAATGTCTTCAAACCAAATTTCCAGTACAGTCGACACACGCCTTGGATACCATAACCTGGATGACTGAGAATCTGCACAGACATGCCTTTAAACCAAGGGGCAACAATCGGGGCTGTTTAGTGAGGCCAATGCGGAAGTAACTTTACGTTGTAATGTCCATCTCATGGGGGTATAGTAGAGAGCGCTGTTGTTCTGTCTCTCCAAAGTCAGGGTCCAAGCTAACTAAACTTGGCACAGGAGTATCAGGGTAGGGGGGAGAGTTACTATGACAACCACCACCTACCTTACATATTAATTCGGTCACAGCATTAAATAATTGCAAAAACCTACGGTCCCAAAACAACTGTAGCTAGAGGCACCAAATTTTAATATGTGAAATGTATGTATTTCAGACCCTATGGGAGGGTATGAAATACATACATTTCTTGTTATGTAGTGAGATTGAAAATGTCCTGAGTTATTGACCACGCTGATTCAAAATGTTGAGACATGGAAAGAAAATACTTCAGTTTCGAAAGTGAGTGTGTTTGCTGTTTCACAGCTTCTTCTGTTTCGCTTTGTGGTTCGTACTTTCTGTTTTGTTCATACCCTGATGTTCAAAATGAACAAACATCTCGATAGTAGAATGCATAATTATGACCTATGGATTTATTTTCATTAATAAAACAGACATTATGGTAGGTTTGAAGGAATTTTTCAACATTTTGGTCCTACATGTATCTTCTGGTTCTCAAGCTGACAGTTTTGGAACCACAGGAGTTTCTGGGTAATGTCGGTGTGCGATCATGAAATAATGGATGAAAGTGTCCCATCACATCTCATCGGCTCCAACATGTCATGTCCAGGGCGAACATCGTGGTGCAGTGTGAAAGCTGGTGGAGTCTGGCGAAGCAGTTTGCAAGTCGCAGTCCTCCGCTGCACCTGCTGTCCAGCTCGGTGCAGAGGTCGCTGATGAAGGCTCTGGTCCTCGGAGGATTTGCACACATGGACTCAGACACGAAGCAGCAGTACTGGGCTGAGGTAGTGTATCTGTGAAATACTCGTTAATTTTAATAACACGATAGTTGGGAATTCTGCTGACTTTGTTCTTGTCCTGTCACTATCCTGTAGTCCCATGATGAATAGAAAATTCCTTGATACACAGGTTTCCACAAAATGGTCACAAACATCTCACAATGTGTTAATCTGTCATACATACTTTTACAGTCAGGAAGCAGCTTTTAGATGAATTAAAATTATTTATACTTATTTTTCTTTTAATGCAGTTTCTGCGATATATCTCAGATGCAGATATTGTGCGTTTTACTCTTTGACATTTAAGATGATGTTTTGCTCTCAGTAGGTGTAAATTGTATGAGACATAGTGAATTAGTGCAGTTGAACACCTCTGCTCACATCTTCTATGGGAGTTGATGTTAATACAAGAGTTTGATGGACCTTCTGTCCCTTTGAGGCTTAGATCACAGGCCTGAGGTCAGTCTTTGGTTGGCATATTTTCTGAAAGAGAATATATGGTGCTACAATTTTAGTAAAAATTGTGATCCTGTTCTAAACGGTTTCCAATTAAAATTAGTTTGAGCAGAAAAATGTGGGATCATTTAAGCTTTTCTCCACTCTGTCAGTTCCACTCCCACTAGCTCACCAACATTGCTTCCCATTGACTCTCACTGTAAACTGAAAAAGTTGAACTACAATTTTATGAAAAATGTATATCAGATGTCAAAATACTAATTGAGCCCTTTTACATGCACACTAAAAATCCATTCATTTTCAGATTTCTGGAGTTAGTTTATTGAAATGACCATGTAAACAGTATAATCTGATAATGGCAGCTATCTGATTATGAGAAATCGGATTAACACACCTGGATTTCTCCCCAATGCTCTGATGTCTTCATGCATGTGTACCCATCAATCTGATTTATTTCATTCTTTCTCAGAAAGCTTGAGTCTAACGTCACTACACATGTACATACACCAAATCTTCTTCTTCTCCTTTCGGCTGCTCCCTTGAGGGGTCGCCACAGCGAAATACCAATGATTCACATGTTTGATCTGGCTTAGGTTTTTACGTCGGATGCCCTTCCTGACACAACCCTCACAACAAGGGACCAAATAATGGACCGAAACATGTTGGCCAAGGTTTAGCCATTATCACATTTCAGAAGAGCATGTACACACATCAGATCCAGTTATTTCAATATCTGATTACTCCGAGTTATCAGATTTTTATGTTCATGTAAATAGCCTCATTGACGCCAAAGAAGTGTCTTGTGGCTCTGAATTGAAGCGCTTTTTATGACTTTTTTGACTGCTTCCCATTGGAATAAATGAGATTTAATGCACATTTTTTGATTTTTTTTCTGTTCCTTGAATCACAAACCTTTATCATTTCACACCATTCCCAGAATTTAGACACATTTTGATATGTGTGAGGGTTTTCTCAAAGCCCTGGAATGAGAAATGTTTAAAAAAAATAAATGTGTGGAAGAAGTGTCGTGGCAAAACGGGTGGCGGCAAGCGAGGATGGTCATCAGACTGGCTTCAGGTCATGACAGGTGAAGTTTATTTGCGCAAAGAGGAAAGCTGTACAGACAGAATGTTCTGCCGTCTCTCAGCAGCCTGTGCAGGTCTCCTGAATGCAGCGTAAAATGCAATGTCTCTTATGGGCAAAGATGTGGCGTTCGGGGTGTTTGGGTGCTGATTGGACAAGGTCCTTATGCGTACACTAAGACATGATGCCTGAGACTGGCGCCCTTCAAGGCTACGGAGTGTGGGGTGAAATATGTATTTGTGTTATGGCTGTGTCGTGTTGTGACTGACGGTGCAGATGTGACCTAGACTGATGGAGCCTTGCCAGCCTTGTCTGTCTCCGAGGTCAGTACATGAATGTGGGTCAGAGGCCTTTGCAGATTGCTGAGAGAGAGGCTCACACAATAATTAATGGATATATGGCATAGATGGAGTCTATGCCTCAACAGAAAAGTAAGAATAATAACAAATGTGACTAATAATTATATGTTGCTTTGCAACGCAGGAACACAGTGAAAGTCCTAAACAGGCTCCATTGTGTTCTTTCAAGATGTTTTTTGATAAAGTAATAGGTTTTTGCTTTCAATGGAAAGGTCATTTTTCCATGACATATACGGTACTGTATCTCCTTCACAATGTTCATTCATTTCTTAGGAGGTGCAGGGTTTTACCAGCTCTTGGTTATTATTAATCACAATACTAGTCTTTTTTTGGTTAACACATGCTGTTATTTCACCCAGATGTCAGATTAACTTCATTATGTTTTCAAAACTTGTAATAGAATATTTTACATAAGGATTCAGAAAAATTAACCATTTAGAAAAATAAAAATGTGTTATAATTCTGTATTTGACCATAAATCCCCTCGTGCAGCTTGTCAGACTCGCATCGTCTGAGTTGATAATATTCTCCCGTTGAGTTTTTCTCCCGTGTGTATAACATGATCCTTGTCGTGATCCTGGAGGCCTTTGTTTTAATCAGCTGACGGTAGTAAGTGGAGGTGCAAAGCCACAATGACTCCAGGGTAATTATGGGGAGGGGGTGAAGGAGCGAGAGGGGCAGCTGTCGACTCTTACAGCTGCTCCGTCTGAAGCCGGAGGAGACGTGAACCCGACAACTGATCAAACACCGCTTTGGTTCACGGCCATGTTCGCTGACACACCCCGAGAAATAAATCAGAACCGATTTCAATGACAAGAAAAACACATTAAAGACAATGGATTAAAGCTTGGAGCTCACAAACTGGATAAAACCATCATTTGTTCTCTTTTTTTTTTGGTCCGTATTTATTCATTTTGCTGTTTATTTTGATCATTTTCTTCATTCTTTGTCCATTTTTGTTCGTTTTGCTCCTTTTTTTTGATCGTTCTGTTCATTTTGCTAAATTCTTTTTTTTGCTCATCTTGCTGGTTATTTTGACCATTTTCTTCTGTTAATTTTGTTCATTCGTATGCTCAGATTTCTTTGTTTTTGTGTTTATCTTTTGTCTGTTAATTTGTGTGTCTTTTCATTTTGGTTTTTTTTTATTATTTTGCTTATTTTGGATAATTTTGTTCTTTATTTTATTCATTTTATTGTCATATTTGTCATTATTTCATTGATTTTTTTTGTTAATTTTCGTATTTCGTTCAGTTATTTTGATTATTGTTAATCTGCTCAGTTTGTTTCTTTGGTGCATCGTTTGTTAATTTTTTTTATTATTCACTTTTGTTCATTCTCTTGAATATTTGTTTTTCTACAGTGTTGTTTATTGTGTAAATAGTTGGATTTTTTTTCCCTCATTTTGTTGATTGTTTTGCTTCTGGCCATTTTAGTGTGTGCTGGTTTTTACACCATTAAATCTACATGAAAAATGTGCATTGATTGTTAATTCTTATACTTTTCTTATCTTTTACATTTAAATAGTAAAAACTAGGGCTGCCAGAATGAATGCATTAATCCAGATTAATCTATTTTCATGATTAATTTGATTTAAGTTAAAATTAAAAATTAATTAAAATTTAATGCACGTTAACGTGATTAACACACATTAACTCGTATATCAAGGAAAAAGTGATGAAATATTATGTTACATTTAATCCACGTCACTGACAACTTCTTTAGTTTTTACTGCTTCAAAGTCAATTTAAATTTAAAAGTATAAGTCTTTACACATTTTGAAACAAATGACATTACTGATGACGTTACTGATGAAAACAATGAACCAAGTGTAAAAAAGCAAAAACATCTCAGCAGAACATTAGAGGTTCTGTTAAGTTC
>JAQQAE010002847.1:0-21417 GCA_029823295.1 Pseudamia nigra | reverse complement strand
TTAAGAAGGTTCTAAGTAGTTCTTCAAAATGCAAAAAGAAGAAATGGGAGTGAGACAAGAAAAAAATTTTGAGTAAGCAATTTATTGCCAACAACCATTAAACTGAAATAGGCTGTTCATCAGCTGATCAAAAGTTTAAGACCACATCTCAAAAAAAAAAAACCCAAACCCCCTAAAAGAGAAATTAAATTTTCAAAAAAGGACTCAGTAATGAGTAGCTGTTCCATTCCTGTTAATCACCTCAGAAATGAGTTTCAACATGCTTGATGCTAGTGTTTCCAGGAGACTAGTGGGATATTGCTCCAAGTGGTGAAGATGGCTTCACGGAGGGCATCCACTGTCTGGAACTGGTGTCCATTTTTGTAAACTCCCCTTGCCATCTAACCCCAAATGTTCTCAATTGGATTTAGATCAGGGGAACACGTAGGACGGTTCAAGAGAGTGATGTTATTTCTCTGAAGAAGTCCTTTGTCAGGTGGACATTGTGAACTTCAGCGTCGTCCTGTTGGAAAAACCCAGTCATTACCACACAGACGATGGTCTTCAGTCATGAGCGATGCCTCCTGTAACGTCTCCACGTAACCAGCTGCCGTTTGACGCCTCTGCACAACCTGAAGCTCCATTGTTCTATTGAAGGAAAAAGCTCCCACATCATGATGGCACCTCCTCCACTGTGCCGTGTAGAAAACATCCCAGGTGGGTCCTTGTCATGCGAGTAACATTGGAAGCCATTAGGACCATCAAGGTTAAATTTTTTCTTATCAGAGAATAAAAATTTCTTCCACCATTCAATGTCCCATGTTTGGTCTCATGCAAACTCCAAACGGGCAATTTTGTGGCGTTGAAGGAGACGAGGTCTTTGAAGACTTGTTCTTAAAACCCTTCTCTCGTAGATGCCGTCTAATGGTTATGGGACTGCAGGTGGCACCAGTGATGAGCTTAATTTGGGCCGAGGATAGTCCTGTGTCTTGATGGACAGCCAATTGGATCCTCTGGCTCAGGGCCGGTGAAATTTTTTTGGGTCGATCACTTTTTTCCCCCACAACCCTCAGGATCTTTTAAGAAGTTTAAAATGACTGTCTTACTGCATCCAACCTCAGCAGCAGTGGCACGCTGCGAGAGGCCTTGAGAGTGAAAGCTTTTTTGCCTTTGCAAGGAGGTCATGACAGTGTGGACACAGAATATGACATTGAATCCACATTTTTGCGAAGATTTGGGCTTTTAAAGGCTGTGGTCTTAAATGTTTGATCAGCTGACGAACAGCCTATTTCAGTTTAATGGTTGTTTGCAATAAATTGTTTACTCAAAATTTTTTCTTGTCTCACTCCCATTTCTTCTTTTTGCATTTTGAAGCACTACTGAGAACCTTCTTAAGATCCAACAGCGCAAAATGTACATTCTTGCAATTTTTCAACTGATCAGGAGTATACTAGCAAGGTGACTCCATGACCTTAATGCGTTTCTTCTTGAGCCACTTCTTTGTTGCCTTGGCTTCATGTTTGGGATCATCATGCTGGAAAACCCATCCACCACCCATCTTCATTCAACATACTGTATTATGGTACATGGCATTCTCCGTCAATGCGGTGAATTTTCCTGTACCCTTAGCTAAGTAACAGTCCCAGCACATAACGTTCGCACCTTTGGTCGTGACTATGGGGATGGTTTTCATCATATCTGTCTCCAAACATGACAAGTGAAATTGATGCCCAGTTCAATTATAGTCTCACAACACTTTCTCCCAAGCCTTTTCTGAATCATTCATGTGTCCATCGGCACACTTCTGATGAGACCTTAGGCACTGTACGATTTCTGTCCGTTATGGCATTGTGTGCAAGCTCTTTCCATGTAGTTCTGCACTGATTCCTCCCTCGGCCCGGAGCATCATTTTATAGAACATGCACCAGGCTGAGGGCGACTGAAGGCTATTTTGAATTTCTTTCATTTTCTAATAATTTTCACCAACAGTTCTCACCACACGTCCTGCTGATGGTCTTGTCACCCATTCCAGCCTTGTGCAGGTCTATAGTCTTGTCCCTGATGTCCATTGAAAGTACTTTGGTCGTGCCCATGTTAGTGAGAGGTTCAAATGGAGGAGATTAATTCTCTTGACTGTGTTTTTTAACGAGCTCTTAAAGTGACTGGTCTAGTCTGTCTGCATCGTCATAACCAATCTACAGGAGAAAACTGCAAATAAATTTATAATCATGATAAAATGTTTTCTCTTTTTGCTGATATTCCATCTTTATTTGTTAAAATAAAAGTACAATGAAAATTATTGACTGCTCATTTCTTTGTCATTGGGCAAAAGCAGGGGATCAAACACTTATTTTCCCCACGTAGTATCATAAATAGAGGAAGTGTAAGTGTTGCGTTCCTCACCAGGAAGCGATCCTGCGGCCGCAGTCTGTGGTAGGTAATCTCAGGTTCCGCTGTCAGGTACGGAGGTGTGTGGTAGTTTGGGGGGATAAACTTCGTGTGCTCATTTTCATGAAGCTGATCAGGTCCTGACTCCAACACACACTTCTGCAGCTCAATGCTCCACTTGAACTTGACATCACCAAATGCACGGAATGGCATGAGAAGGCCCAGCAACCGGTCCTTAAGAAAAAAATAGAGGCAACTGAATAAATGTTCTAATAAAAGAAAAAAAAATACATTTCGGACATTATTATGTGTGTTACCTGTCTTATAACAGTCTTCCTCTCTGATGTAGGATGCTCTCCCCTTATCCGGGCTACCTCCTCCTCGTTCTGGGCGTTGTGGTCGTTTGAGAGTGTGTGCACGCTGAACGTACCATCCTCCTCCTGCACCCCCAACACCGCCCGGGCATCACCTGCGTTGGCTATAAAACTTCAGGAACAAGGACACAAAGAAATACTAGAAATCAACTTTGTTCAGATTTCATTCATTATCTGACCAGTCTTTAGTATACGTACAGGTCTTGTCCATCAACATGAGCCACACATGCAGTTGCTCCAGAAAAAGCAACTCTCAGCACCCAGTAGTGCAGGAAAGCATTTGGGTCTCCGACCTGGGCGACAAAAAAAACAAAACAAAAAAAAAAACCCCCCCAAGTCATTAGGCAGAACTGGGTTCATGGTATAAATTACATGAAAGTGCGATGACACCTGAGCTGCTCTTCTGAACCATAAAAGTTTAATTTGGATGATGACATGTTTGACCTGGCAAGAGGGCAGAGATGATATTTCAGATGTTCTTAATGTGTCTACTCAAGTGCTTCTATTGCATTTAGAACTTTGGATTACGACAACATTGACGTAAGTAATGAAAACTGGTCTACTATAACTTGGGGTGGGGCCGTGACATGATGCCTACATTTACTGACTAAAGTTTAAATCCACAAAAATATACTACATTTATTTTGGAACACTGTATCTACTCCATTTTCATTATTTATGTCTACATTTTCTTAGTTAAAGTGCCAAAATATCACCAGGTGTGACCATCTATCCATGAGGGCTGTTTTGAAACATTCTGAAATCACGTTGAATCTATACAAAAGTATTCATGGTATGCTTAGTTGTATATTTCATAATGGTTGCTATCAGTTTTATGTTATCTACAAGAAGAATTAAGTGTTAATTATATTTCAGAAGGAGCCTGTGACCCTATAAAACAAAAATCACAAATATGAGATAATATTTACAAAAGGATAAATTAAAAGACGCATCAGAGCTAAAGACTTTAAAGCAGGAGTGACCAATCGTTGCCATGGAGGACTGAGACACTACACTCTTCAGTCTCTTCTGCTTTAGTGAGTGGCTGGAAAGGAAATCAACAATGATTCGACACCCCTGCTTACCGTATTTTCCGGGTTATACGTTGCTCCTGACTTTTAGTCGCACGAGCCAAAAAATGCATAATTAAGAAGAAAAAAAGTGTGTATAAGTCGCACTGGAGTACAGGTCGCATTTTTTTGGGGAATTTTATTTAACAAAATCCGACACCAAGAACAGATATTTCATCTTGAAAGGCAAGTTGTAGTAATAATAGAATAGAGAACAACAGGCTGAATAGGTGTCTTGTATGTTAACGTAATATCTTCACAGTTATTCACATAACTATAGCATAAAGAACATAATAAAACAAGTTCATCAGACTCACGATCTTGCTCCTAATCACTAAATCCATGAAATTCTTCATCGTTGGTGTCATTTCTGAACAAGTCCTCCAACTTCAGAGGTAGAAGACACCGCACTTCCTCCTCTGCGTTGCTGACTCAGACTCAGCATGAGTTTCATTTCCAATTATTCCGGCCTTTCTGATCCCAACAGGACGGTTTCGTTTGTCACTCAAGTCCATGCCTTGTTGATCCGTCCGATGACTTGCAGGAAAGGTGCACGGCGCATCCTCCCGGTTACCATGAAGCTGTATCCAGGAGGCGCATCCATCATCCATCCACTGCTCCCACAGGTGACGCAAAACTGCCTTAAAGCTCCAGCTCACCGGTGGTTAAGCCTCCAGGGATGATGGCAGGTATGGTTACCGGGAATGTTTACATTTTAAATTGTCAGTGGTACAGGTGCAGCAGATGCACGTACACCAGCCTAGAGCGCCCTCTGACGGCTGTCAGTGTGACAAACAACAAACACATGAAATAATTTGTATACATGTCGCTCCGGTGTATTTGTCGCCCCCCTCGCCAGAGTATGAAAAAAAACAGCAACGTACAGTCCGGAAAATATGGTCTTTGGAAAAAAATGTAAATGAAATTAATGAATATAAACAACTTAATATTAGATAAATTATGGTTGCCCCATGTCATTTTAAAGGTCACAGCCAATTAATTTACAAAAATCAAAAAGACTCAAATTAAACGTGTATTATGACTTCTTTAAAATTTAATATTTGCTATTAATCTCTTGTTTTTTGTATTTGAATATTGTCCTAGCGAAAATATGCTTGCCCTGTTAAATGTTTGGCTGATTCGTCAAGCTGAACATGAGGAAGGTCACCGGTTTCTACCTGAGCTTCGAGTGAAATGTCATTGTCGAGCCTCTTGAAGGCATTCAGCAACGCCTCCCGTGTGTCTGGAACTTCTCCTGGGCTAAAAAAAAAAAGAGCAATATATGTGACACCGATACAAATGAAGTTTGAAGTTTGAACATTTAACAACAACACTACTGGCAAAACAACAGAAGGGCCTGTGCTGGTGTGGGTGTGTTTCTACAATGCACAGATGAAGATAAATCAGAAAACCAGTAGATCTGGTCTAAAGTTATTAAAGCTGAGCTCAGGACTGCGACCTCTGTACCTTCTAAACAGCTAAAACAAATCATTTCTCTTATCGTACTTTAGAGCAGTGTTTTCCAAACTATTTCAGCTCAAGGCCCAAAAAAAAAGACCAGTGTGTTGTTTCATTAGGATCCAACCTAGAAAAACAAGAAGCCATGAAGTGGCAAATCCCAAATTAACTGTGACCTTGCCCTTTTAATTTGAAGGTCACAACATGTTTGAAATCAGCATTGTCAATAACCTTCATGGTCAAGGGAAGGTTATTTAATCAGCGAGAGTTCCCCTGGAATTTAAGCACATACTAAAACTCAGTGCCTCCATCAATAAGAGTGCTAGTACTATAGTTAAAAATAAGTTATTGCATTATTAATATGGAAATTATGTGGTGGTTGCCATAGTAACCCCTTCCCCCTACCGTGGCTTCCCATGTCTCAAGTTTGATTAGTTTGGGTCCAAGGACTTTGGAGATAGAGATGAATGTTTCGACAGCCTTGAACATTTCCTTGAAGGCCACATCATATTTGGAATCAGCATAGTCAATAGCTCAGGGGCATACATATTTACAACCACACTACATAGCAAGACAAATAGATAAATGTACAGTAGGTCAAAGTGCAACAATTCCAGACCATACCAATCTTCAAGGTTAAAATCAAGGCCAAGGTCATGTAATGAGTGAGATGTGTCCTAGAGTCTAATCTATCACATATTAAAATGTGGTGCCTCTAGTTATAGTATTTTCAGTACTATAGGTCAAAACTGTTTTTATTATTTGTTGATGCTGTGACCTAGTGAATATGCAAATTTGGAGATGGTTGCCATAGTAACTCTTCCCCCTACCCTGACAACCCATGTGCTGAGTTTGGTTAGTTTGTATCCAGGGACTGGGGAGATACACAGCTGAATGAAGTACCTGGCGACCCATTTGAGTCCTGACCCCAAGTTCGGAAAAAGCAGCTTTCAAGGTCAATGTAAAGCCCATGAGGTTTGCAGAAATGAGCATTTATCCCTTGAACTTTGCTGATTGTTAAATTTAAGACTTTACGCTCCTTCTAAGGGGCTGTGGAAAATGTGCGTTCCTCACCTTGTTAGATCTATTAACTCCTGCCAATACGTTCGGAGGCTGTTGAAGTAGAGTGTCTGGGCCTCCCTGCTGAAGTAGTCGTTGGGGTGTTTGTGCCACTGCAGGATGGGGCTGAGCGCTCTGCCAGCTTCCACCGCCGCCTCCAACTCACACAGGGTGTCATGAGGCAGCAGTGACACGGCGATGTAGTAAAACAATCGCTCACTCAATGCCTGGCGGATGAGGAGAGGTGTAGAAATAAAATGATTTTAGAGGGATAAAAATGTGTTCGTGCGGTGCTTTCAGCTCAAGGTTCAAAAACGAAATGAGGCATCTCCAAAATCCATATTAATCCATATCTCAGTTATTTACAGTGAATGAATAAACATACTATAGCATATTCTGTGCCTGGAAACGCTGAATCAAAATGATTAAAAAAAAAAAACAACCAAACAAATTTTTTTAAAAAAAGAACAAAATAGCCCACCAAAATGAAAATCATCATGACAATAATGACACAGAAAATTACAAAAATGAAGACAATCATTGAGAAAATGAACAAAATAATAAATACATTGATCCAAAAGAAGGAAAAAAAGAGCAAAAATAAATAAAAATGAGCAGAGACAAAAGCAGTTAACTTTATGACACCACTGCAGTATAAGGCCAGCAATTATGATGTAGTTAAATATTCAAAGTCCATAGATGAACAAAATGAAAAAAGGCGTCATTAAAGGAGTGGTAGACAAAGAATTGTCTACCACTGAATAGAACTGAATAGAAAGGGTTATCACAATGATTTAAAAACAACTGTAATAATTCTGACAGGCCTCGTCTGGATATGAGATTATATGAAATATATGAATTTTTTAAATAAAGGGCATACTGAAACAAATCTCAGTATGAACAAGAAAACCTGCCATCTTTGAAGAGATTGTGTGGGATTACCGAGTCAAAACAGTTGAAGTTGCTATAAAAGTGCGAGAGTCAAATTAACTATTCTGTGGAGTTGTAATCATAGAATCAAAGCACTGTCGTGGCCGTGGCAACGACATATTCTGTTAGAGTTTGTCAAAAAGCTTAATACAGTATTTTAAAAATTATACAGGTTAGAATTATGAAAAGCAATGTCAGCGATAAGATGGTTTGAATTCAAACAAAAATGTAGGAGTAGTTACACGACAAAAAACGTATAGAAGTGGAAGAAGAATATTAAAGACTGAATTCAACAATAGTGAGACTGCTGCATGACTCAGCGATCCCACTAATAATATGATTGTAGATTTAAACAGGGCATAAATCCTTTAAAGAATGCTTAAAATGACAATCAGCTCTACCTGTGCACACGCACAGCCTGCGTGGCCGTCAAACACTCCCAGCAGCATTCCTCGTGTTTGCAGACATGTGGCTGCGCTGCGTCGGTCTTCTATTGGAGCGTTAGCCGGCAGCTGATTACTCTCAAAACCTGTGACTGACGATACATTCTTCCCATCAAATTCTGGCACCTACAGCCATGACCGATAGGAATGTTCAGATAAAAGAGTCAGTGTGGAGAAGCGGTTTTAAAGTATCAGCCTACGTGTTTTTGTTGATGTTACAGACCTTGAAGCTGTACTCATTGGCTTTCAGGATGGAGTTGACCTGTGGCGGGGTGAGAAAGTAGCTGCAGAGCGCTGAGGTTGTCTGGAAACCTCTCGGGTGCTGATGCCACATATGGGGGGTTCGTCTTGAAGTGGGCCGGTGACTGATGGGCTTTAGGTGGGACCGGTGGTGCTGACATGGTAACAGACTGGAGGCCAAGACTTTGGCTCGAGGCAAACCTCGGATCTGTGACGTCACAGGCATGGCTCACGGTGCACTATGGAGACACAAAGCACACACTGATGTACTGTGGACAGACCTGGATGAGAGCGCAGACGTCATCATGCCTGTCAGACTGGCCTCTCTGCACACCATAAAGCAAACAGCTTTCAAACAGAAACAGCCTGGGAGGTCAGCGCTTGATGGTGAGAACAATCCAAAGTACATTTATCAGCAGTATTATATAATACCTGCAGAACACAACCTGGTGGAATAATGTACACTCATTTGCACCAACCTTCCAAAATACACAAAGTTTTTTTTGTATTATCCCATGACAGTTAATTACTTAGGTATAGCTGGTGTGGTATTTGCCTTTTTGACTTCTGTGCTAAACACATTGAGTAACCAGTTCACTAATTTAAGTAGGTTACTGATTAACTGATGTCGTGAACATGCATATCTAAAATTAGCACACCAATTCTCCCTTTGTTTAAGACTGATTTAAAGACTTCACAGATGAATTAAAGATATTTCAAGGCCATATTATATTGCAGATTTGCACAGCCCTCATTCCTTGCTCCTTTCTCTCTGGAGTGCTTTCCACACAGAGGTCAGCAGTGATAGACACCCTTCCAAAAATAGCTTTGGGAAGAATTCCAGCCCTGACATTTGCATCTTGAGTAATGTCCGTCTGGAACTGACCCTCTCAACTGGATCCTATCCTCTCATATGTACATTCCACAACTAAATTGCATTTGCAACTTTAAAAAGTCACTTTTCACAATTCAGAACTAAGACGTATATGTATCTGTTTAGTCTGAGGCGGAGATGTGCAGAGATACACAAACATAAATCGAGCTGAGGTTTAAAGCTCCAGGAGTCTAGAAAGTGCATGGGTGAAAATACGTTTACCTGAGCTGACCCCGCTGGAAAAAAAATGCAGATTCATGTAGTGTGTGAGTCAGAGAAACCACACAGCGCCCAGCCCCCAGCCCTGAGGCGCTACACAATGTTGCCATGTTTGTTGACATGTAGCTTCTCCACGCTAGCAGCAGGCGAGTCCACTGAAGTACAGACAAACCTTAAAGCGTTTGCAGAAACAGCCTAACAGCAGTGCAACTATTGTTCCGGATCAACGCAAATGCGCGATTCAAATGATTTAAGATCTTACGGAGCATCACACAGCCGTGTAGAGCAGCCACATTTAGGCTAACCTTAGCTACTGTCAGGGTTACACCCACCTTGTCAAACTGGGTAAAGCCTTTTCACGGCAGATATGAACACACCAGCCAACAGTCTTAAGAAACAAATATATGCAAAATACAATTAAGCAGCGCAGAGCTAAATTCGCTCACCTTGACCCGATCGACACGAAGAAGTTCTTAAAGTTCATGGCTTAAACCCGACGCCTCCACTCTGCACCGTTCTGCAGCGCCGCACCGCACACTCGGCGCTGATTGGCTGAGCGTCGACACTAACGTGCGTGACGTCATTTCCACGCCCACTTGAGGAGCCTTGACTGTCTTTTTGCCTTGAACTTGGAAATTCACCATGTATCCACATAGAACCAGCAAACCCACATGGTACTCAAGTACAAGTAGTGTAACTTTACATTTTTAGTGATTCACTCACTAAAAATAAAATAAGTACTTGAGTAAGAGTGAAAGAGTATCTCAAGTAAAAGGTGTAATAACGAATTTATGTGCTATTCATCCTTTTTGTTCATTTTTATACACTCGATTATATATACAGTATATACTTTTTTTAAACTAATTTTGTTGCTTATTTTGTTCATCTGTGCTTCTTGTGTTACTTGGATAAATATTTTGTTCATTTTTGTTCATCTACTTGCATGTCTTGTTAAATTGTTTGCTTATTTTGTGTATTTTCACAAAATGTTTCTTCTCTTATTCATTTTTTTCAGCATTTTTGCTCATTTTGCTTGATTATTTTGTTCAGTTTTGCTCCTTTTGTTGCTTATTTTATTCATTTTTGTTAATTTACTCGATCATTTTTCTTCATTTGTGTTCCTTTTTGTTAATTTATTTCAGCACTTTGCTCATTTTGCTGCTTTTCTTCATTTAGGAATATTATTCTGTTTTCCATTAATTTATTTGATTTTGTTTGTCATGTTTTGCTCATGTTGATGTTTACTCTGTTGATCTTTGTTAACTTTATAACTTACTAAAAATGAGGGCACATCAAAATATCATACACTGTATATAATGCCCTGGATGTAGATAGTTTTTAAATTAACTGTGATTTTCTGTAGAATTTCACTTCAGCGGTACAAATGGCCTTTTGTAATGTTCTTAGATGTCTGGATAATAAATGGTACACTGTTTTTTCAAACCTGTAGTTTAAAGTTATGTATTATATACAGATTATCTGTCCATAACATAATAAGAAATTAGCATAAAATATTCTCTATTCAACAAGACCAAATTTTCATACAAAGTTTAAATGAGAATGTCACCATATCAAAACATTTTAATGAATAAAAACACCAACTTTGTTACAAAAATATTTTAACATAAAATTTTCAGAAAAAAACACAAAAGAAAAATCAGATGCCGGTTATACAATATCAAAACAAACAATAAACACAATTTCTTTACAAAAAATACATGTACATCTTCCAAAATGTAGTGAAAATACTGTTTTTGTAAAGGAATGTACAAACTAGAGCTGCAAAAGATGTGAGCAACAGAGAAATGCCACTAAACAATGAAAACCATTAACTTATCAGCTAAAAATAAAGTTCAGATCAGAAATCTCTCATCCACCAAAGTCTTGTTTGCAAGGTTTCTCCTTCCAAATGCGTTGCGAATCAAGCGAAATATCTGTAATGAATGAAACCGTTCTTAAAGTGTGACCAGCGTACAGTATTTTTACACACAGAACATGCCTCGGATATTCATTATAGAGATGCACAGAATACTAACCATTTGCTGCACGTAGGTGAGCACAGCTGCAAGTACGAAACTCTGAGATCCGAGATCAACCACACAGAAGAACAATGTGTCAAAGATCAGTAGCGTGGCCTCATTTCCATAAAACAGCAGGTTACTGAAAGAGTGGCCCTCATCTGCAGTAAGAAATGTAAACACACATTGTGTACACACAAAGTTTGTACAGTACAAAAATATACAAACTGCAGACTGTCTGGGTCGGGAGGTCGTTACCATTATAAAAGATGCTTTTTTCACTGGGTTCAAGGAACTCCATCCCAATGACTCTTTCAAACATCATCTTGTCCCTCACGATGTAGTCCATGTCAGGGTAGGCCTAAGGCAAATAAGAGCGCTTAAACTAATTGATCTCTAGCAGAACTGCCCCTTCCCAACTCAGTAAAATAGGGACTGAGAGCAGCTGCCAAGTGAGCAGCGATGGTGAGAAAAAGAAAAAAAAAACATGAAACAGAAGCATAAAATATCATTTCATGAAAAACCCTGATGGTTTTTTATCTCAGACTGGACTGCCCCACCTTTTGGACAGTGCGGTAAATGAGAACATCATGAACTGGAGTCAATTTGTTTTGTTATGAGTGCATGCGTGTAGGTACAGTATGTATATTGACTGGAGAGGCAGACGCACAGAAATGTCCAAAACACAGAAAAACAAGAAGAAAATAGAAAATGCTAGTCTTTTTTGTATCGTATGAGCCTTTTTCTTGTCTTTTAAACACCTCAGCTGTTTTATACCTAACAACAGTCAAATTACATTGGAGTCTGCCTTGCTTTATGTGCATGTATTGCATGTGTATTTGTACTTACATGATCTATGATAGATCCCAGAAAGTGGTTCATCATGTTGTAGGCCCTGGTGCTCTGCTCAAACTGGTTTGCTGAGGATGCATCTATCAACCGGGATGGTCTGTTTCTCTGTAACATGTGAGATATTCAACCATTCGAGTTAACAACAGGGAGCTTTTTTCCTCCTTGTAAAAAAAAGATTATAGCTACGCTATAAACATAAAGGAGACAGGCACACACCCTGTTGAGGGGCACCCGTATCCTGTCATACTGGGACCGCAGGCGCTGGTTGACAGAGATCTGAAATGTCTGTATATCTGTGTTGGGAAGTAGCCCTCTTTGTCCAACCAGGGATTCCTTGAGAGAAAAACATTAATTAAGGGAGAAAAAAAAACAACAGATACAGTGAAATCAAGTGTGCTTACACCCTCTCTTCTGAGGTTGTTGTTCATTTCCTCCATGTTTGTATCGGCATGGCCATGCACCGAACGTCCATGGATGTAATATCCAAAACACCGATGGGATAACAGCAGCACGGAAACCTAGACAGAATACACATGGTCAAATATGCACGCTTAGCACATTACAAATGGATTCTATACAATAGGCAGTTTGCACAAGCTATTTACATTACTGATGGAGCAGAGGTCCACAAACTGACGGATTTTATCCTCCACAAAGCACTCATAGAACACAGTGAAGAATATCACCTACGGGGAGAAAATTACATTTTAAAAGTGATTTTGTATCTAATTTTTAAACAAACAGCTGAGAGGATAATAGGAGCATGGGAAAAGGAAAGGATCTAAAGACGTGGTGGCATTTCTACCTGTAGAAATCCAACGCAGAGCCAGAGTGTGGCAGCCAGTCCGTACCGCAGAATCAGGCTGTATGAAGGAGTGTACGCCTCCGGGGAGCGCTCCAAAGTTGACCAGGGATCCCTAAGAGCCAGGTTAGAAAAGCCCACCACCTAAGCAGCACAGGGTGAAATGTCAGCAATGAAAAGAAAATCATTGAAAAGGAAAAAAAAGAGCAATTCTGTGAAAAATAAGTACTTCAAGAAAGAAGAGCACAGCCATGATCTGAAAAGTCGGACTGATCTTTCGGACGGTCTGGATCTCATTCCACTCATTGGCCACAAAGTAGGTCCTCCAGATACTGACCGGAGAGGGGTCACGTTTCACCTCGCTAGAAGCTAATAAAATGTCAAATGTTTTAAATACACTTAAACTACTATGTCTTGCAAAACCTTCACAGACTGAATGCACTAAATTTCAAGGTGAATGTCTTTGTACCTTGCACATTCCTGTTGCTGGCTTTGTTTCGTGGCCTCTCCCAGTCGATGAGGAACACGTCGACTGACAGCTGCAGGGTCAGCTTGTGTAGAAACTGGACCGCCTTCATGGAAAACACACAAAATAATGTGCTTTACACAGCATTTATAAATGAAGCACACCGCTTAGGTTTCAAAAATAACAAAGCTTGTTTTCTCACGTCTCTTCCGTGGGTGTTTGAGAGCTCACCTTCAAAGCAAAGGCGCATCCAATGTACGTCACAAACTGTTCTTCCTGTGCAGGCAGCGGCAACAACACAGATACAAACTGCTGGGCCTAAACAGACACAAATGCAACTAAATCCAAGGCTGCAGCCGCTGTTAAACGTGTGGATTCAAAATGTGTACATCAGAAAAAGAGGGAAAAAGAGGAAAAAGACTTGCCTTTAAAGTCTACAGAGTGCAGAGAAAAAAAAATCAAGAGTTAAAAGACATGCAGAAAAAAAGAAGAAACTTTTGATTGAAACAGAGCTGAACAATTAAAAGACAGAGAAAGGAGAAAAAATATCAGCGATTAACTGAATAAAGTTCTTTGGTTGGGAAAACTGTGCTCACCTTGTAAAAGATGAGCCAGTAAAGTCCAGTTCCGACCGTGACGACAAAGAAAACATTTGCCAAATCTCCAGCGTAGAACAACAAAAACTTGAACATTGTCTGAGGCAGGAGAAAGGACACGCGGGGAATATTATTCACAAGCTTTGAAATGATGTCATGGATGAAGAGATTTTAAATTAGAATATGTTTAAGATTGAGTACCTCTGCATCAATTAGCTGTGAGCCAATTCTTCTCTTCCAGCTGACTGTTTTCAGCAGAGAATACAACACGGCAACGCCGCCCATCACGCCTAGGGCAGTCTGTTCAAACAGTACAACACGCAGTAATAGAGTAGGTCATTATATGGATATGTGCTGAACACTCAAAATGTACAAGAACTTTGACGATATTACATTGCTATTTCAACTTACATCTGTTTTGACACGAGCTTCATTCTGATCCATCTCATACTCCACCTCAAAAGATGTCTAGAAACATAAATGAGACCAAAAGTATGTCGTCAACATAGGAAAGGATGTGTCAAACATTTGCTTTGTGGTGTCTCTTTTAAATTAACTAACAAACAAGTCAAATTAATTTTTCATACACTGTAAAAGGTATGAGCCATGGCGTTGTGTGTGCACCCAACTCACAGACACTTTTTGCGTGTTGATATCCTTGACTTCAACATCATTATAGGTCACAGTCATCAGAGGGGGGAACACCTGTCCTTCCTGTGTTCGTGGAACCAGCTGGAACCTACCGAACACACACACACACACACACACACGTTTGAACAAGGAAACATTACAGACTCACCAACCAGCTGCTCTATGAAGCTCACACAGAACACACTTCAGAGTCTACCTTATTTTGACACTCTTGATGACACGGATGACTTTTGGCAAGTTTGTCAAGCTTTTTTCTCTTCCGCTTAGGGTGTCAACAAGAAACATACGCCTGGACAGGTACCAGTTCTTCATGCTCTCTGCACAACGGCAAAATAAAAGTACAAAATAAAAACACCGCTCTCATGTAATCGCACAGATTAAAAAAAGATCACAGCCCACCTTGGTTGATGAACCTTCCGCTGTATTGTTGGTTATGGACCAGTGTTGGCAAAGGAAGGAGTTTTCTGTTCTCTCCATCGAGGTCCATGAATACGTCATAGAACAATGGCTCTGGATACTTAACAAGCAGCTCTGACACTGTGAGATCACACTGCACAAACAGAAAACCAGCTTTAAGTACAAATGCACATTGCAGGAGAATCTGACATACTGTTACTGAGTTAAATGGAGCAAGAGACACTCACACTTTCTTGGTAAGCTGTTCCAAAGCTAAACGCTGCCTCATGCCTGGTGACTGTGTCTGGACAAAGCTAAGAGAAAAGGCACAGTGGGGAATTCAAGGTATTTCTTTAAGATACCAATTAGAAGTGTCAAAATGTCAGCTTTTACATTCGCTCGTGATAAGCTGTACCGGTGAGCAAATCTTACCTGAAGGTTACTTCCTCCTATTTTCTCCCATCTGAGAAACTCCCCTCTGACATTATACACAGCAGCAATCAATTTAATGTCAGTATTCTGTCAAAACACACAGACCTCAATTAATGCAGCTTCCTTTTCTCAACTGGAGTAGTTAGGATATGAACTTGATACCAATTTCACAATATTGTTGTGCAGTAATACTGTACCGTGGAAGGTCATCACCACATACCTTGTTCTTTCCTCTGAAACTGAAACCAACAGGCACCGGATTTGTCTGAAGCACTCGAACGGCCAGTCCTGGCTCGTCCCCGTAGTAAAGCCACGGCAAGTTAGCCCTCCTGTGGACACATTAGTTGCATCGTTTAGTGTGAAATTAAGCGCCGAGCACAATCCATGCACATGTTGTGAGAAGACGCTGTGATTTCAATTACCAGTATGAAATGTCTTGTGTTGAGCTCAAAGCAGCTTTGGATCGGAAGATAGTATTAAAGAGACCACAGGCGTCGGTGCTCACACCACTGAAGGAGTGCATGTTCATGACACACATGTTCCCAAGAGCCTGGCACGCTGTCAGGTTGGAGAAGACCTGTAAACACACAACGATAGAAAACATTTCTGACTAATCCTATTTAGTCCTAATAGCAATCTTGATTGGTAAAAAGATCGTATGGTGTACAATTATGTCATCTTTTTTCATAAATATCAATCACTAAGATAAATTAAGCTGCTACATCACATTTTCTATATGTACGTATTTGTACTTCCAATGTGATAGTCACAGCACTTGGGCCAATGTGACAGAACATGATCCAATCTATCTTACTAGAATATCAGATTAAAAGAAAAAATAAATCCTAAATCAGGCATTACAAGGCAGGCTGCTGCTGATGAGTACAGGTTTCTGACGAACCAGGCAGAGTGGAAACTTATCTTCTGCAAACGAGACAGAGCATAAGACATGAATCCGAATATTATAATTAGAATAAAGAAAAATGAACTGAGTAACACATAGTGACTGAAGAGAAACAAAGCGAACATGAGAAAACTCACAAGCTCAGCAAAGTTCACACTTGGATTCACATTAGTTGAGAGGCTACCTGATGGGAAACACATTCCTCCAGCCTGTAAAACACATTTTGTAAACTTGATTATATATTATATAAAATATTCTGTGAAACTGAATGATGTGTGAACGATTGCTCCGCGGATAAAAATATAGAAGACTGGATGAACTCACCAGGACATTAGGAAGACTACATACACAGGAAGTGTTAGTGAAGGAAGCCTCACATCTCACACACCTGAAAGAAAAGGCTGATTGTTTCACGCTGACAGCATTACCTCAGTCGTGCACAGAAGTTTAAATTACTATTTGACAGATTCAGAGTGAATGAATAAAGCAGTATAAATCTATACGGAGGTTAAGAAGTCTGTGTTTCCACTGTGGTGCTGTTACCGGTCGCCACTGCTGTTTGGAACAGACAGAGCCGATTTGTTTCTGTTGCATTCTTCACACTGGGCCTCGTCCAAAAGATTTCCATTGATATCTCTTTCAACTGCAAAAGAAAAAAAAAAAAGACAGCTTGCATTTAGGACTGGAGACATCCATCCATTTTCTATTTTAGATTGAAGAGTGACCAGTTAACGGCCTAGTGCATGTTTTTGGTTGTGGGAGGAAGCCAGAGCACACAGAGAGAACCCAAGCAGACATGGGGAGAACATTCAAACTCTAGGCCCCACCGGCCAGCCTTGGGATTGTAGTGTAAAATTCCTAAGGCTGTAAGTGTTTATAATATCCTGAGGCTGTAAGTGTCTTTGCTCTGTGTGTGTGGTATCATTGTGTGTCTATGATGACCTTGAAAGAGAGGCAGCTGCCTCTGGAAGGCTTATCTCCAGACGGTCAGAAAATGAGGCCTTGGGATTTGAGAAAAAAGGAGTCTTGTGTATCGTATGAAAAAACAGGTGCAGATTTGTATAGAAAATTTGTAACAAAGTTTGTTGCATGAGAGAAACATATGTCAATAGAGATGCATAATAATATGTGAGAATTGGCACACCTGACTCCCAGGAGGGAGGGGGAGAAGGTATGCTATGTCAAATGTTTTAAAGAAATGGATTAAGTTTAAACCAAAGAATGACAACTGTTGAAAATAGTTGGTCTTAATACACAGAAGAAGGTGGTCCGAGGGCGTGGAAAGCCTGGATCAAAGGTATAAAAGTGCGCTGTTTGTCAGCGTCTGCCCGCAGGCGTCACTCATGTCGGTCCTGTGTGTGTGTCTGCCAGTAAATGTCCCTGCATCGGGAAGCTGCTGACTCGACTCTGCTTTGGGATCTCCGGAGAATGACCTGCATCAATTAGGTATTATGTGAAGTCTTAGTCATAGCTAATATAGGTCATGTTTAGTCTGTTTTCTAAGTATTAGATAAGAAAAAGTAACAATTCGACGGGATCAACTCTATACCTTGTTGCTTGAGGCGCGAGTGACTGTAGACAGTGACTGCAAAATAAACTAAACATTCAAGAGTGCAGAAGTGAATGAGTCCGCTCTGAAGTGACTTACCCAGGACATTTCCTTGTGGGCATTTGCACTTCCCCTCATCACTGAGGCTGCCTGGACAGCGAATACACCCAAACCCGTCTGATGTTACAGCCTGCATCAAAAGGGACAGTCGATCAACAAGGCATTGTTAAAGAGTAAAGGCACAGAGGAGTAGAATAAAGTGATTGGTACATACCGGCTTGTCAGTGGGACACTGCTGACAAACAATAGAGGACTTATCCGCGGTTAGTGTTTGATAACCAGTTTTGCAAATGCAGGACAGTCCTGTGAAAGTAAGGAAACCAGTGCATATTTAGTGAACCTATAGGATATTGCACTATGTTTAGGTCTTTTTTCATATATTGTTTATTTAATAGCTTTGAAAAACCAAAAACAACACAATTAAATACAGTCTTACATTACAAACACAATTGGATATACCCACAAAAAGTATAATCTGTACATAGTCAAAGAAAGAGAGTGAAGAAAAAAGACATTCATAATTTTATCTCATACATATTATCTGCATAGCAGTTCTTCAGATTTTCTCCAGTCTCATGGGCTACATCATGCCACTCTTCGCTGTCAACTCAAACAGTCCCAATAGGTCCTTTATTCTGTGTGTTATTCTTTCCGTGGTGTAAATTACATTAATTGTTTCCTTCCACTTTACTAGTGTTGGTGTCTTTGCATTCAACCATTTCTTGGTTATTTGTTTAATTGACGCTGATGAGGCGGCTGTGGCTCAGTATGTAGAGCGGGTTATCCATGAACTAGAAGGGTAGCAGCAAGAAAATGATTTAAAAATACTAAATGCGTTCATTTCCTTGTTTAGTTAATTATTTTTGTTCATTTCTGTGAAGTTTCTGAATTATTTGTTAATTTTTCTTCATTTTGCTTGTTTTTTTTGTCCATTTGTTTTGTTTATATTTGTTAATTTACCAGAATTTTTGTGTACTTTGGTTATAATTTTGTTAATTTTCTGACAATTTTGTCATTTTGCATGTTGTTTTGTTGGTTTCTTTGATTATTTAGTTACTTATTTTGTTGATATATTTGGAATATTTGTTTATTTTATTCAGTTTCCCTGTTGTTTTGTTCATTTTTGTAATTTTCCCTAATGATTTAGTTCATTATTTTGTTTGTTTACTCCTTATCTTGTCAATATTTGAGACAAAACATCACTGACTCTAAAATGAAACAGGCTGATTCAAGACATTTTGGGATCAAATAAATAAGTCCATTTTCAGTGTCAGCTCAGTTTTCACCAAGTATGGAGTTACTGTAGCTTACGTTTTAGGGAAGTATCATTTACACTGACCTGGTCCTCCTCCATACAGTAACTATTATGTTCTGTACTTTGTCCACTGTCCTACATGTCCCACAGAGTCATAATGCTGGAGTCGATTACACATAAACAAGAGTAAACTGAGAAATAACCCAAGTTACTTTCAAAAGCTTTCAACTTCTGATAATATCCTCCTCTATTAAAAATTACATTTGTTAATTTCCCAGACTTTTTGTGTACTTTGGTTATAAGTGGGGCAGCTGTGGCTTAGTAGAAAGAGCAGCGGGTTCTCCATGAACCGGAAGGTTAGCAGCAAGAAAATGATTTAAACATACTAAATGTGTTCATTTCCTTGTTTCGTTAATTATTTTGTTCATTTCTGTGAATTTTCTTAATTATTTTTAAATTTCATTTTTATTCACTTTGTTTGTTATTTTTGACCGTATTTGTCCATTTGTTTGATTTACTTGTTAATTTCCCATATTTTTTTTGTGTACATTGGTTATAATTGTGGTGGCTGTGGCTCAGTAAGTAGAGCAGGTTGTCCATGAACCAAAAGGTCAGTGGTTCAATCTCATGTCCACAAGCCAAAGTGTCCTTGAGCAAGACACTGAACCCCACGTTTCTCCCAGTGAGTGTCACTGGTGTGTGAATGTGTGTGAATGGAAAGCAGTGTAAAGCTTCGAGTCCCGGGGGTTAGAAAGGTGCAAGACCATTTACCACGTTGTTCTTAATATTCAAAATGGATATTTGTCTGTTGAGAAGGAATTTGCTTGGGGTAGTTTTCCTAATAATACATTTTCTGAAGTCAGGTCAGGTCACACCGAACCATGTTATTCAATTTAATTTCATTTGTACAGCGCCAATCATAATCAACGATTATCTCTAGGTGCTTCACAATTCAAGGCTGAGACGTCAAGACAGAGAGTAAACCCAACAGAACCACCGAGAGCAAGACAAGGGCGGGAAGAAAGACTTCCTTTAACGGAAGATTTAAAAACCTCCAGCAGAACCAGCGGCTCAGGGTAGGCGGCCATCTGCCTCCACCGGTTGGGGTTAGTGGACAGAGGAGAGACAAAAGAAAAAAAAAAAAAAGAGTAGAAATAGAACACCTCTTCCCTAAACTCCAACCAATTCTGATTTAAAACTGGACATGAATAAATTACATGACTAAAGTTGGATTCATCCTCTCTACTGTTTATGTGGTACAGTATTTTGATTGAATTATGTGTGTTCTCCTTCCTAATGCTGATTGAAGCTCCTTAAATTCTTTTCCAAACTGTCTTCACATTACCGTATTTTGCTGGTTAGCTCGTCTGTCGTGGGTTCAACCTCGTCACACTGACAGTAAACTGCGAGTCAAGGAAACACGAAGACACTATTTTCTCGCCTGTACATCAGTAGATGTGTGGTGATGCTAGCTAACCTGTTGTGCTTCGGCGCTGATTTGAACTGCACCTCACACACGACAAACTCGAAATGTCGAAAAATTCTTCCACTCCGCAGTCTTCAGGCTGCTTAAACGGAATGAGGAACTGCTGGCAATAAGATACGTGTGGAGATATTAAAAGAAACCAGGTCAGAAGTTGTCGGCATCTCTGTACGTTAGCAGGAAGCGTCTCCGTCGCCATGGTAAAACAACGGGCTTTCACTTTACCCACAATCCTTTGCTTTCAGCGTGATGACGTCATCGCGTTCGAGGCGTGTCTTTCTGCAAAGCAAAGCGGATCGAAATCATCAACTTATGTCACTTTTTTATTCATTTTCTTGATTTGCTCAGCTTTTGGACTTTTTCTTTTTTGGGGAGTATTTTTTGTTCATTTTATTTAATGTTTTTTATTTTTCTTCATTATTTCCTTTCGTTAATCTTTGTTCATGTTTTGCATCTTCTTCGTATTTTGTTCATTACTTTGTTAATATGCTGACTTTTAAAAAAATATTTTGTTGATTTAGTGCGTATTTCGATGATTTATTATTTAATTTGGTTATTTATTTCAATGCTGTAAATACCCATGCATGCTGTCTTTTACAACAACTTATGCATCTTCATTATTTATTTTCATTTAAAGTTTCATTTAACGTGAATAACACAAAAATACATAATATGCAGATTTATATGAAGTAAAAAATCATGTCTCTTTATAATTATACATATAATTATAAAGAGGCAGCAATTTTTTTGAGGTTACAGCATTAGTCTAATTTTTTAATAGTCATACCTCATATTTCACAAATAAAAAAGCACCCACTTCATGTAAAAAAGAGGAAATAGCAATACCAAACCTGCCCATCACTTCCTCGTCCCCTCTGTTTCCTGCACCAACATGTCCATTGAAGTCTGCACCAATGAC
>JAQQAE010002846.1:0-21419 GCA_029823295.1 Pseudamia nigra | reverse complement strand
AACAGCCGAAAGGAAAAGAAGAAGAAGACATACTGTACCAAGGAGGTGGTGTTTCAGTGTCTGTTACTTATGATGCAACAGGTGGACATGGATCACATTGCCATCAGTGTTTTGCAGTGTGCGTAAAAGCACACACAATGTACTGCGGGTGAGCATGACAATGGTTTAGTACATTTAAACAGGTCAATATGCTGACGGAATTAAAACCTGTGAGCTCCTCATCGCAGGAAATATCGAGTGGATGCTTCTGCTCCTGAGAGCAATGCGGACTTTAATACGCTTGTGTTTTGACAGATGTAAATCCAGTGTAATGCATTACCTGGTCCCTATGACCCTGCAGATATAACTGCGATGTGTGCATCAAACTCTTTCTCACTCACTAATTTACAGTAATTAAAACAACAAGAAAAGTAAGAAGTTATGCATAAACCAAATCAAGAAAATATCTGCTGTAGTTGATGGCAGGACATAGTCAGCTGTTCCCAGAATTTCTCTGTGAAACTTAACTAACAGGACCAAATGTATACAGTGATTAAAAAATCCTTTCAGATGTGAATATGCCTTACATCTTATTCAGCAACCTGAGGTCAAGGGCCACAGTGTCATGCCTAAACACATTTTGCAGAGTCCATTAGTGAAGGAATATGAGCAGTCAGGTTGTAAACAAATACCTAGTTTAACCCTATTATCCAAACTAAATTATCATTTGTTCCTCTGCCTGCTGCTATTTTCATCCCATCTGTTATGATATGTCTCTTCTGGCTTAAATGTCACAAGAAAAACATAAAAGATGGCCCAAAACTACGAAAATAAGAGCCAGTTTGTTTAAAAAAGAATCTCTTTAAAACAATGGCAGGCCTTGAGATGAACTGTAAACACATTCATCTCTCCCAGATGTATATGAAGAAAATCCACATTTCTAATTCCACCCAGTGCCACATGCAAGTTGAAGTAGTTCATGTTCATAAAACAGACACACAGATTTTCTACCTGGATTCTTCTATGACATGATGAAGTGGAAGGTGGGCTGAGCATTTGGAGGAAGGCTGCAGGGTTTGGTGACAAGGTGTTGAAGTGGAACAGCCCACAGATCAGGTCAGGTGGACACATTCCCCCCCTGGAGCAAGTGACCCAGAACCTGCTAAATCCTTCCTCACACAAAGGAGGTTTATATTCATGTATGCATAAGAAGAGCCATTTGTCATCATTTGCAATGTTGAAAAACAATTAGGAAATTACAAAAAAACTAATAATTATTAGTTGAAGCTGACATGTTGTATTCATTTTAAACAGTTTATTTAATTCTTAATTTAATTCTCACACGTGCTTTGAATATGTATTTTGCATTTCAGCTCAAAATCCCATAGATCCTTCATTCCATCATGTTCACTTACCCCTGGTTTTTAGTCCTGTATGAAATGGACTGTTTCAGTGTTTGTTGCATGAAATGCAAACGAGTTCCTGTTGACCACATCCTTTTCCTGTTGGTGCCACGGATTCCATTTTGTCGACTCCCTGGGATATTAGGATGCTTTTGGTGGTTGTCGAGGCCTGACTGAGGATAGTGATTGTACTGTATATTTGTGACAAATATCAATAAATTGAAATGGCCCGTTTCAGGTCTAACTATCTGAACAGAGGCTGTGCATATGTTGTCCATGAGTAAGAATTTTGATACTTTAACATTATTATTAGGGCGCACAGAACTGTTATACACAGCCTGGCCAAAAAAAGGTCACCACCTGGATTTAACTAAGTAAACAGGTACAAGCCTCCCATTGGATAATTTCTGCATGAGTGATTACGTATGTATATAAAAAAAACAACAGTAGGACTCAGGACTATATTTAATAGTGAAAGTAAAAGCATTTCGTTTCATGTGCTGGAGAAGACTTTGCACAGTGTCCGACTCTCCCATCATTGATTCAAGATCTTGGCAAAAAATGAATGCAACTCGAGACGTAAATAAATGTTGAGACATTGCAGAAGCTTATTGAATCAATGCTGCAGCAAATGTGTGTCATAATCAAAGTTAAAGGCAGAACAACAAAATATTATGCTCCCTAGTAAACTGAAGCCTTTTTTTCCTGATTAGCCTCACTGATAAGTGGTTTTCTTACGGCTACACAGCTATTTAGTCCCAATCCCTGCCTTTGCATTGTGTGTGTGGAAATGCTTTTACTTTCACTATTAAACATAGTCCTGAGTTCTACTGTTGTTTTTTTACAATTTGATTTCACCACACATTTACCGGTAAGTGATTACCGTACTGGTCATGATCATTCAAGATATTTTTCCAACCACATTTTTTCTTCGAAGTTGATGATTCCCCACTATCCTTATATCACTTGTTGCAGCTGAAACATAATCACCAATGCAAAAATTATCCAATGGGAAGCTCGTACCTATTTGCTTTGTTAAATCCAGGTGGTGACCTTTTTTTGGCCAGGCAGTGTAATATAAAAAGACACAAAACCTTATTTTTCTCAATATATCTCTTGTAAAGGTTCATGGTGTAATATTTAGTGACATCTAGTGGTGAAGCTAACTTCTCTGCTCTCATTTAAGCCTAATCTACGATGAAGCAAAAATCACAGCTCAATCTAATGTAATGAAATCACTATTCATATAGGACCGGACCAGCACTATACCATTTTGTACTGCAAGAGATTATAACATACATTTATTACATCTGTAAATACAGATGTTATGTCTTTTGCAGTATTTCATGGTCTCATGTGTTCTTTTTTTGTCTCGTTACATCTTTTATATCATTTTACCTCATGTTTTGTCACATCTGTCAATGTATTATCATTTTAGTTATTTTTCTCTTTGTGCTTTTGTACATTTTTGTTTTATATCTTTTGCTTCTGCCTTATCTTGTCTCATCTTTAACTCAATTTTCTTGTTGCTGTGCCTTTTACAATTTTTTTGTTGTGTTGCATCTGTTACAAATAGTTTTCAATCAGAAATAAACATCTTCTTTATTAGGGCAAAAAGTCAGCCTCTAAACTTGAAACATAATACGGTAGTTTGGCATGTTTGTGGTTATTGTATTCATGTGTTTAATCATGATCACACCGTTGACCATATTAGATGCCCCTAAGATCATATTTTAAGGTGATTAATGGAAACATAATTCTAATAATTATTAGATTTTGTTTCTGCAATTAGATCCCCTTAAATATTACAGACTGAACTTTTAAAGTCATTACACATGACCAAATGCCACATTCAACCCATCCACCATTCTTCAGTTACAGTTATGTCAATGTTAATATTTCAGCTTTTACTAAAAACCTTTAAAGTATTAAGTATATTTTCACAGCTTTTGCATGGATGAGAATGAAAGAAAATGAAACTGTGCACATTATAGTTGTCTAAACTGAGACTAATGTCTTAAATGCAACCCTACATAAGCATGCTGAGCTGCTAAATTTGCACTGTCATCAGAAGCTCAGATGCAACACTGTACCGTTCTTTAAAGTTTTCATTGTGGTGCCAATTTCCCTCTTTTCCTTGCTTTTAAGTGCAGGCTTGGGTAAGATAATGGCAGCAGTTGCACAGTGAGTGTGTTCTATAGTACCTGACCCTTAAATAGGTGCTGAGTGGAGGGCCTAGGTTGGGCTGCAGAGACGTGCTCATGCACTGTTGACTTAAGCGTTTAGACTGAGCCATCAATCATCTGTATGTGACGGCTCTGCCCTTAAACCCCAGCGTACTTTATCTGCCAGTGAAGCCTCTCAACTCAGAGCCTGCATGTAAAAACCAGCCCCGATCTGAGAGAACAAAATCACGTTTTCATCTCTTTCTCTCTCTCGTCTTGCAAAATTTACTTTTTCTCACACATGCAGATTCACCTCCTGTTTTGCTCTACTTTTTCTCTGAGAATTGGTTTAAAATCCCTCCTTCCTACTTTTTCAAAACCACTGAGGCATTTGGAAAAGGTTCTTTGCAATTATATTTAATCATATGCGGCCATCCCAATCAAGACCGGCTCTGGTGATCACATTTGCATGGGTTTCAGGTTTTACCCTGCATGTCAGTGCCGTACCCTTACGGGCTCGGGGGGTAAGGACCACCTGGACGGTCCACAGTTTCACTCTGTCTCGCTCTATTCAATTTCCTTTTCTTCTTTTTCTTCTTCATTTGCCTTTTCAGCTGCTTTTCCCTCTTTTCTTCATGCTTGCTTTAACGGTAGTAAAGAAAAAAATGACACATTTTCTCAAATGGTGAAATGTAAAATGGAAGTGTACAGTATTTGCATGTCTGTGTAAAGCGCTTTAACAGAATTCCCAGATGCACTGCCCGTCTCAGTCCAACTGACCAGCCCACCCAGCCTGTGAGAGAGTGGGCTTCCATTTTTCTTCTCTCCACGGACCGTAGAGGTCAGTGTGACTGTGTGCGTGCATATTGGCTGTCATATGTGCTTCTGCCTATTTTCTTGTGTTTTTAAAGCCACAGAGCACATGGCTGTGTGTGTTTACATGCACTAGTGCATGTACACATGTTCATATGTGTCACAGGAAAGCAACTTGTGTCTGTGATCCCCCTGCTCCTCTCATTTTCCCTGGTGAAAGGCAGCATTATAACTGATTTCCATGACCTCAGGCCAGGGCCTTCACTCCCTTCACCGCCTCTGTGTGTATGTGTGTGTATATGTATTTGTGTGTGTTTGTATGCACGCATTATAACTGCTTTCCATGACCTCCAGCCAGGACCCTCCTCTGCGGCCTGCCTTGCAGTGCTTGTTTAGACAACAGTGGTGCACATGTTGGCTGAAATATGGACGCTGTGCTCGTTTGCTCGGGTGAATTAAGCTACGGCATGTGTGCTTAAACTCAGACGGCTCACTGATTTATCCATATATTTAAATGACTGATTTAAAAGCTGTCCAGCCAACACTTGTCGAAGTCGTGGAGCGGGGAGGGCTTAAAAAGATGAGAGAGAGAAGGACAGGATTCAAATGAGAAAATACACAGACTCCCTCACATAGGTAGTGATATTTACGCCATCCATCGCGCGGCTTAGGTACATTATTCACAGAGCTGAAATAAATTATTCAGAAGTAAAGCTTTACTTTTCGCAAGATGGATATTTTTAACGATGTACTGATTGCTTTTTAACATACTCCATGTTCAAATGAGCTATAAAATGTTGTTTATTATGGTTTAGGACATGACATAGGCAATCTATTTTAATGTCAAGAAAACCTGGAAGAGAACATATGAAAACACGTCCCCCCACTTGCTGTACGTGCACATATATAAGGGTGTGTGTGTGTATGTGTGTGTGTGCCAGTGTGTTTTATTACCTGTCTCATTATTAAATGTGTTGGAGGCCAGCTGAGCTGGGGACAAAACATTCCAGCTCCTTTAATGTCTCCCTCTCGTCTCCCCCGTCCCCCTCACTCCTCTCTTTGATAATACTTTTCCTTATGAGCCCATAAAACCGCTTATTTGCAGAACCACCTCATTCTTCAGTGCATTTGAAAAGGTGCATCTTAACTTATTAAGATCATTCTGTTATGCAAAACACTTTTAAATATTGTTTAATGTGTTGTGATTTCACCTGTGGGAAGAACTCCACCATTTGATTTAGAGATGATGTTGAAAAATAATAAAATAATAAAACTAGGATGTGTCTAGGATGTTTTTATTTGCTGTAAAAAGGTTCTCTGCATAGACAACTCAATGTTTCCTAAATGAAACAATTAAAAATAACGACAATTAAAAATACCACACCAGTAACTGTTAAGTTATTCACTAGCTTCTTTAGATTAAAAAGTACATTTTCCCACACTTCAAACAGTAGACTGCTTTGTACAGCTGACTCGCTCAAAACAATGAACTTCTGATAATGAACACTTTCTAATTTACAGAACTGAACAAGCATTTACATCATAATTAATCATTTTTATATCAAAACAGCAGCTAAAACTTCATAAATTTTTCAAGAATAAAACATTTAATTAAAAAATGCTAAAAAAAAATGCTAACAATGCTGCACATTTCACTGAAAAAAGTTTTAAAAGAAAATTCTTGAAAGTTTTATAAGAAAAGACAAAAACAAGCCGCAGACTGCTAGAAACAGAGCATTTACAGAAAAGAGCAAAAAGTAAGCTATAGCAAATGTCCTTCACAAGTTTGGAAAAGGAAAAACCTCCACAAACTGATTTAGACAGCAGCTGAAATGCTGCGACTGTACAGAGAAAAGCTACACACTCTACAAATTTTTACAAAGAGGAAGTAAAAACAAACTACAAACTATGAGCCACACAGAGAGAGGAAACTGAAAGGAGAGAGAAGCGACACCAAACTAAAACACTGACAATTTTACAGAAAGAACTACTGCTCATTCAATAAGACGAGCTACAAATGCAGCAAAGAGAAAAACTAAAAAGAACAAAACAAGTGGAAACCGAACATGTTCTCCATACGAAGCTGCAAACCAACTAAAAACTGCTCATTTTACATAGAAAAGCTAAGAAGTAACAAATGAAACAGTGAATTCAATAAAATGATCCATTTCTTTGATTATGAACCATGTTGGAATCACGTTTTAAGTAAGTCATCATTTCCAGATATTCTAATGCAGTGGAAACCTCACTTATAATCCTTTAGTTTGAACGTTTTCACTCATACTGAAGATTATTTTTATTGAATCTTTTCCTTGTTTTTTGCTCATTTTCTAGATAATTAAATTGTCCTGCTTTATTGTTTTTGTTTTTTTTTGGCTTATTTTGTTGGCTCTCTTACTTATTTTGCTCATTTAAATTTTTTTTTGCTTTTGTTTGTTTCAGTCATTTAGCAGGTACAGTATATTATTTACTCAGTGGATTATTTTTGTTGATTTGATGAACTATTTTGTTCATTTTCTTGCTTAATCTCTTATTTTTTGTGGCCTGTTTGTTCACTTTTTGATATGTTTTGCTTGTTTCTGTTTGTTTTTTAAATTTTTTCTGTGGATAATTTATCCATTTTTTAATTGTGCTGCACTCTGAAGGTCAATGCAGTGATCAAAGATCTTATATACATGTTTACTAGGTTGTAAAAATCCATTTGCCTGGTTTGAATGTGACAGAAATGGGTCTCCACCTGAAGATTGTTAAAGACACCAGTTGAAAACCGCTGCTTCATATAATAGCTTTAAATGGCTGGTTTAAAATGACTGTTTTTGGATCTTTTGGATATTGCTGTTCTAGTGTAAAGTGTAAAAGACGGTCTGGCTGAATTTGTTCCTTTATGTAATTTTCTTTTTTATCTCTGTGTTTTTGCTTCTCCATTCTTTCTTCTGCTGTCTTTCCATCTCACTCCCCCTCTTCTCCAGCTCTCCCTCTCTTTCAGGGTCGAGTTAGGCATAAGCGAATAATTAGGTAATTGCCCCCTTGATTGAGCTCAATAGGAAACATTTCAATTAGGCTAAAACTGCGCAAAGAGGAAGTAGGCTCTTACAAAGGGAAACATTCCTTGTCATGCAACTGTCAGCCCCCGAGCCCACACTACGAGTCAGGATTAACTGGATACTAGAAGAGGAAACGCACGGGAAGAGGGGAGGTCGTTTCGAAAAGCCAGGGGAAAAACGTTGGGGAATTGGTGGGGGGAGGGGGGAGGGTGGAGAGCAGCTTTTTGGGCTAAGTGTAAAAAAGAGGCTGCACTAAAAATGATCACTTTAATGGGTTACAGATTTCTATGTCATCCTCCAGAAAGGCAGCAGCACACCATGTGCCAGAGGTACGCCAGTAAATCAATGGGGTTTAACTTTTTGGAATTTACTGGCCCAAGTTGGACTTCCTGGAAATAGACAGATAGAGAAGGAATGAGACAATAACTGATAAGCTTTTTTGGTTGACTCTACCTTTCTTGGAGTCCTTCTGCAGCCGCTGTTTGTTTTGCTGAGCCTTTCCTGCCTATTTAGGTCCCTCGGCTACAGCAAGACGTCTGACCACATGGCTCTAATTGAGATGCACATCTGTCTCCCAGTGTTCCCAGTCTGCATAATGACCAAACCACCCTTCAGGCCAGACTTTGATAAATGGTGCAGGTGTCATGTCCTGGTTCCTTGCAGGGAAAATGCTCCTATAGGTGATTCCTGTAAAACAAAAGCAGGGAAAACAACAGCAGAAAGAAATGGCCACACAAGGCTAAATGCTTTCCAGCTTTGTTTCTTGCAGCTGCAAGAGAGAGGAAAAAAAAGAGACGAGAAAAAGAGCTGCCATCCAGTCACATTAGAAGTGCTGTCTTAATCAAAACCAGATGCAGTGTGGTTTAAGTCTGTTACTGTAAATTGCTCTCTCTTTTATACAACCATGACTTAAAGACATTAAAAGATATTAAAGCTGTAGCATGGAGACATCCACTCTACGAAATATGTCACTCTGAAACTGTGTCTGTGTAAAGAATGATGCTTCCCTGTAATGTTTTTCAGATACCACAGATGTGCACAGGGAGTGGTATAACCTAGTAAGTTGCCGTGGACCCCCCAAGCAGCCCATATTTTACCCCAAATATATCAACACAATACCAACTTAATACAACAGTTGTGATACAGTAGGCGCTGTTCCATTCAGCAACACAGTGATGCCGAAACCGAGAAATGTAGTGCCTCCCTGGGACCCAAACTCAAAAGTCTGCATATAATGAACTCATTTTTTATAATTAAATCAAAATTAAGAACAGAAGCACCAAGTCAACAATGTAAACCAAAGCAGTAAAAAAAGCATTTAACAAAAACAAACCAAATATTTAAGGCAATAAGTACAAAATGAACAGAAAATGAACCAAATAATCCAAGCATTGAACAAAAATGAAGAAAAAATTAACAAAACCCTTGAGAAAGTGAACCAAGGTCAACAAAATAATAATCTAAATGAACAATAATCAAGTATTCACATAACACAAAAAAGGGGAAAAATGAAAAAAGGAATGTGGACAAATGAAGAAATCTGGCAACAAAGTAAAAAAAACCCAGAATGAATGAAAATAAACAAATGGTCAAATTACCGTAAATGAACAAAAATAGACAAAATACACAAGAAAATGAAAAAAATAAAGCTGAAAAAAATAATTGAGACAATAAACAAAAATAAAGAAACAGTTAACCAAACTATTCAGAAAGTGTACAAGTCACCAAAAATAATAATCAAAATGATAAAGGTTTCAACATAGTGAACAAAATGAACTAGAATGAACAAAATAATGGCGAAAATAAAGAATATACACAGATCAAGGAACACAGATAAAGGATCAATATACACAGATAAAGGAAAGACAGGAATCTGAACAATTGAAAAAATGAGAAAAAAATTAACAATGAAAATAACATAAAATTATTGAAACAATGAACAAAAAAGACAAAATATCCAAGAAAATGAAGAAATGGATGAAGAAAACATTCCAGAAATAATCAATAAAATGCACAGTATAGCCCAAAAAAATGAACAAAGTTATCCACAATATTGCTATAAATTTGTAGATAATGAACTAAAG
This sequence comes from Pseudamia nigra, assembly GCA_029823295.1. Classification (NCBI taxonomy): domain Eukaryota; kingdom Metazoa; phylum Chordata; class Actinopteri; order Kurtiformes; family Apogonidae; genus Pseudamia; species Pseudamia nigra. The sequence goes on along the minus strand of JAQQAE010002846.1, from coordinate 11,931 downwards.
CAACAACAAATAGACAAATATGAACAAAACAATCCACAACATGAAGAAAATAATCAAGAAAATGAGTAAAAATTGACAAAATAATCCACAACATGAAGAAAATAATCAAGAGAATGAGCAAAAATGGACAAAATAGTATACAAAAATGAACAACTATCATCAAAAAAAGAACAAAATAATCAAGAAATTGTACAAAAATAAACAAAAGCATCAACAAACTAAAGTAATTGCAAAAATGGTGAACGAACAGAAAAGGCTCCATGACCCATTTTAGATCCTGACCCTGGGTTTGTGAAAGACTGCACTAACATTGCTGTTTTAGACATTCAACATCACAGTGTTTGAATAACGCTGTTGGATTTTAGACTCTGTAGTTCATTCAATGTCTGTGTTCCCTCGCCGTACGTTTGCGCCAGAGCAGATGGGGTTGGTCTTCACACCTCTCCAACAGCATTTGGACAGCAGCTCCCCTACCGTGAGGGTCAAGACCACACGAGTGAGCAATCTGCACGCTCCTCAGCCAAAACAAAGGTCACAATGGAAAGACATGAAAGATCCATGGAACATGCACGGCCTGTGTGTGCACATCTGTGTTTACGTCCATGCTTGATGCCATGGTTTGTGATGAATTGGCAGTTTTGGGCGCCTGCGGTAGTTCAGCATTTCTCTTTAGTGGCTGCAGTTAGATCGGCTGTTTCCCCTCCTAAGAACATAGAGGTGATTGGAAAACATTAGTGAAGGACCTGCCTGTAAGGAATAGGCTATAAAATCTGGCACAGCCATGAAATAGATTTAGATTGTTTTCGCATTTGCCACCACAGTTGAGCTACATCCAGATGTGTACGATGCATACGAAACACCTTACAGCTTATAGAGGGTAAGCACTGATGTCACTTTACCACAACATACGCTGAACGCAGTCGAGCGAAACATGCTACATGCATTAAGATAATGTTAACTTAAAGGTCTCATATTAACACTTAAAATCATATCTGCTCTGCTTATATGTGTCTTTTAATGACTTCTGTAAAGGTGTTGACAAAATAAAAGATGACAATTTGATTTTTGCTGTTTCTAAAGGTCTTTTTATGACTTTGCCATATATGAGGGATGTCTATTCAATACTGAAACTGTACTTATCAGAATAAAACTACTGTATGTGAGTCACAGTCACGCCGAGGGTGATATATACAATATTACAGGTTGGGTATTCACACACAACTGCTGTAAGTTTACAATAAATGACATTTTTAATTTACTGTTAGCTGCTGATGTAATGTAATGTTCTATAATTTAGACTTCTCATGGTGGTGGGCCTAATACATTTGGACTTGATGATGATTGGTTATGAATTGTGACGTCACAAAACTTAAAACAGCTTATTTGAATTTTTCAGGACTGAAAGTGCTAAACAAGTTTATAATTTTATTTCACTCCCCAGAGTTAATATGAACCTCAAAACTCAGTAGACATGGATTTTCTTAGAATGGAACCTTTAAAGCAACAGCAAGTAACATTTTATTAATTGTTTTTAGGTGCGTCTCAAAAACTTGACTCATATCTTTGCTGACTATTATTATATATTACTGCATCACATTTCAACACTGAGAAACCAAAAGACCTCTGATTTTTTTGGTCTACCACAGAGTTTTATCAACACTTGTAAGAAATGTAACACTAATAATAATAATGATAATAAATGTCTTCACCTTGCAGAAGTTAGACCTATGCAGACATACGTATCCTCCTTCAAGTCACAAAAAGGTCCTGACTTTATAAATCAAGAGTCAAACAAGTTGACTAATTTTAATATAAAATAACAACTAATCCAGAAGAAACGGTTTCCAGAGAAAAATGTAATGACTGTAGATGCTGGTCAAGAAATAAGTTTAACATGTGTTCAAGAAAATGCACATAAATAGCTCTAAATATTTCTGTATTATCTGGTAAAAATGTGCATCCCATTTCTAAAAAAAAAGTTGAGCCACTATGAAAAAATTTCATCTTAAAATGGAAACAGCACAAATATAGCATACGTATTAAATGTTGAAAGTAAGAAACTTGTTTTTTTTTTTTTTAATTACATGGTCATTTCAATTTTGATACCAGTGACTTGTTTTAACAAAAGTTGGGAAAACGTCATGTTTAGCTTCCCTTACTCTTAACAGCCTGTAAACCTTTCGGGACTGAGGAGATCCACTGTAGTTTTGAAAGAGGAATGTTTTCTATTCTTGCTTGACATAGTACAATTACAGCTGCTCCAACAGTTTTTGGTCTCTATGTATGATAATGTGCTAAAAGTTTTGGACCAGTTTAGCACCTGGACTTTTTTACTAGGGAGCTATGGAACTACAGAATGTGGTTTGGAATTTCCTTATTGAAATAAACCAGGCCTTCCCTGAATAAGATGTCATCTACTTTTATGTTTCTTCAAAATTTGAAAATATTGTTCAGCATTAACGTTGTCTTTACAAATGTCTAGGTTATCCATATGTACTAATGCAACCCCATACCATCACAGATGCTGCCTTCTCAAATGACAAATATTGCATTACTGTATTCTTAAACTGCTGCTCTATTTACCAGTGCAGTGTTTCACCATCATTACTTCAGACTCAGCCTCTTTTGATAAGCACTCATCTAACCTGCAGTCAGTAAACTTCAATTAATAATGAGATGTTCCACCAGGTGTTTTGTTTTTAAAATATGTTGCGAGCATAAAATGCATAATTGGCATACACCAGAGTTTTTAAAAAAAAGTAAATCATTTGATTTGCTGTCTTTGTGCTACTTATTTAATTACTTTTTTTGGCAAATCATCACATTTGGTTTTTATTTCCATTTTACACAGCAACCGCAACTTTTTCAGAACAGAAAATAGAACGTGGGGATGAAATAACTACAGTACATATATTAATCTGCAAAAACAGACAGTTTTTTGTCTGGTGGTGATTTTAAGAAGTTTGAGCCAAAATAAGGTGTGAAGAAAACCACAGTAAATTGATGTTGTTCGTTCACTTCTACAGCGTAATAAGTGATTTTTATCTCAGAACTGCTAATCTGCTCAGAGACAGCTGTACAGTTAGCCTGTGACTGCGGGAGGAGTTCAGAGGAGGTGATGTCTGTTTTCTTTAGCTCTTCTGAACATTTCAAAGCCTCTTGACCTGGTGGCCCGTGTTGTATATGTTGAAGGAGCTGCAAGAACTAAAAAATACTAATGAAAAACTGCTGGCCTTCGCATAGTGTTATCATGGGAAGATCAACTAAAAGCACAGCATGTGAAGTTCCTTATTACGGTAATCTTATTTCAGAGCAGTGTTTCCCACAACTCTCTGACCCTGAATGGAGGACAGACATGATTTGTATTAAAGGCAATGCTACTGGAGGAAAAAGACATTCCATATACTGCATGTTATGATGAGAAAAACAGCTTTTCATGGAAATAAAGCATCCATGAGTAAGAGACTGAATGCTTTCAACATGTGAGGAAAATGTTGGTGGAACGCTGAAAAGCATTTTAGAATGCTTTTTAAAAGTGCTTTCACCCAAAGATGTACATGTTATGTTATAGATGTAGTGTCTGTGTGTAATCTGACTCAGGATGCACTCTGCGGGAAAAAAACGCTGCGGTTTCAGTCCTGGTAGGATTGACATTGTAGCACTGCAGGTCTTGTTTTGGACATACAGTATATATCCTCTCAATATTATCTACATCAGTGGTTCTCATCTGCTGATTAAAAGCATGTCACAGACTGTTGTAAGTGGGGTATGAAAAGTGTTGTAAAAAATTCCATAGGTAGTATTTCAGGCTTTTTATCCAACATCAGTTTTTATTGACATGCAGTACTGTATCTCCAGCCAAGGTAACACCAACATTAAAAAGCGGGTTAAATATAAGTGTATAATAACGGTGCTTTCTTACTTGTGGATGAGTATTGTATGCTCCTCTACCGGTGACACAGCTACTACACGGTTCTCAACTCCACTCATGAGTCCGTGAGCTTGTGCACCTGGGACGTTGTAAGCCGCGATGACTGTCAGGTTGCCTCTCCGATCATTTATAGCGGTCCACCACAAACAACTGACTACTAGCTAGTTTCCCAATATCAGCCATTGCACCTTAACTTTAAATTTTTTTCGTTCATTATTTTATTCACTTTTGTCACTTACTTGCTTATATTGCTCATCTCCTGCTCATCCAGGTTTATGTTAGTTTTCTTGATGATTTTTGCTGATTTTGCAGATCATTCATGGTGTGATTTATGTATGTTTTGTAGCTGAAGATATTAAAACATGGCCATTACCGGTATGTGATTTTTATCTTAGTTTATGGCAGCACTTGCAGTAGTCAGTGTGCTAAAACGTGTCTTGTGGAAGACATTTGAAGAAGCTAAATCAGACTCTTTTGAAGGTGTCTTGATGCACTTTTGATCCTGTTTTATAATCTGTATGATGTTGTTATTTTTCTTGACTTAATGGACTAAAAAAGCTCAGAGGACTGTCGGTGAACATCATGTGATATATTAATGTCATAAATAATGTTGTGAGGTTGCTTTTACAGCGTAACAGCTCATTGAGCACTGGTCAAATGTGACTATTTCAATTACTTCATAAAACTGATTACATTTGATCACTTTTTTATTGTTTCCATCAAATTGTCTAAAAATATGAATGTTAAATAACACAAAAGAAGATTAGAATTTTTGTTAGTTTAAAAGCAAATCAGATCTTGAGAATTAAAATAACATTCCACATCCAAGAAAGGAAAAAGAAAACTCCACATTCAGGTGAGCTTAATACTGATTGTTGACAAAACGACAGAGCTGGATGTTATTTGCATTTTCAAGTCCTAAGAAGATTTATGGTGCTGACAGAGCAACATGCATTGGATTGATTGGTAATGAACAAAACTTTAAAATTTGCATACAGATGTAAAGCAAGTGTTGACATCTACATATAAACTCTTTACAGGAAACAACAGATTCCAATGTAACTGCACGGTCACCATATTTTTACACTTACTGTATTTTATAATTGAATTGCAGAAGTAGTCGTCATCTTCCTAGTTCAGAGCATTTCAAATACCTCTGATCCCTGTTTTGATATGATGCAATAAAATAGTCACAGTCCTGTTTTAGTCATTACAATGTGCTGTTATCACACAGTAATGCAGCGATGTAGCATATTAATGTATGACTCACAGACACATTCACAGTCAGAGTATGGAGTATTTCCTGAGTGGCAGTGTGGTTCAGTGAGGCACAGGAAGAGATGAGGAGGAAGTGTGTGTCTGAACCAACAACACATCTGTGATTCAGGTTCAAACAATGGTACAAAGGACATTCCAAGAGATCAATCAAGCATCACAATCATTAGAAGTATCCTGCCTGCTTATAGAATCATTATGACCGAGATATGTTGAAATACAACAGCGCTGAGCCATCCGTAGTGGAAATTCCTGTGTTATTACGGCATGCGGTCAGTTTGTTTGGGCTGTTTATTACAACTCGGGTTTTAGTTTCATAGTTGTGGTCACTGTTGATGCAATGTCCAAGACGCATTAAGCATGACCTGAAAATTAAGCTAATGTGGAAGAATTTGAAAATGCAATAAGACTGATCCACACTGGATGCTGACTCTGATAGGCTACAACTGAAAAATACAAATGCTAAAATTCCACTTACAATTTAGGCTCAACTCACCACAGACTTTTTTGTGTTTCCCTTAATAACATGACCCTAAATATGATCTACACATTGTCTACCCTGATTTTTGTTTGCAACATGGAACATTTTTAAATAGTCAAAATAAATACACTTCAGATTTGCTTCCAAAGAACTTCATTCTTACAAACTTTAGTTATGTTGAGAATTACATCTTATAGTCCTAAGTGTCCTCTTCTACTGCAGTCACACTGAAGATGTCACGTTATGTTTACTCTTAGTTGAGTAGGGCTATAGGATTCAGGCCGCCTCCATATCTGGTCTCAAATCGAACACAGGTGTGACATTTTGTAATGCGACACAAGTTTGAACTGTCATTGATGTAGCTTTCACTTCATTCTCAGCTGACGTTTGTAAACATTTAAGACAGTTGCATGGATGTAGTCAGTGCAGGGAGTGTGAGGTGTCAGATCTTGAGAGTATTTGTTGTGGCGCTTCTATAAAAACTCACTGAGGTAAAGTTAGACAGATATTCATACATTCAACCTATCGCGATCAATAGCTCATAAACGACAAGTAGCTAAGAGACAAATCATACTTCTGTCTGATCGTACTGTAGTAAGATAGACACAAGCTACTGTACAACTGGAGGTTGGACATTGCACTATTCATGCTGCTACCTTTGCACTGCAATCTTTGCACCTTGTATATATTGTTAACTTGCATGCTACTTATTTTTCTTCTAAAGTTTTGCTGTGTTGTGTACAACTGCTTTAGATCCCTGCCTCAATTGCCTCTTGGGGACAAATAAAGTTCTTTGAATTGAATTGAAGTGACATCCTTCATGCGGTTTAAATTATATTGATCTGTAAAATGGCAGACAGATGGAAAGTCTACAAAGTGCAAATAAATATTTTGATGAATTTAAGTCTTTTCTCCTAAACTAAGAGTTGTAGTATCAGAGGAGATAATAAATATATATGGTGATTTTGATGTCTATACAATGTTTCTTTTTAAAGTTATTGAATATGACTCGTGACATCTCTTGCTGTTGTTGCACTTTGTAGACGTTCCACCCCCCACACACTTTTCTTTCTGCCTGTCTCACATACAGATCAATGTAATTCATCCCACTGGAGGAGTAGCTGACTTCAGTGAAACTCCGGTTGAATGGTCTACTTCGTTACGATCACATAGAGGTGTGATTCGTCTCTTAACAACTTGTCATTTATGAGCTATTGATTATGGAAGGTCAAATCTGTTTGTTCTGTTGCGCATGTGGGTCAGTTCAGGAACATCAACAGTTCATACTAGAATCTGATCAATGACATGTTTAAAGAGTAATGTTAACTGAAGAAAATAATTGGATCTGGACAATAAATCTGAATTGGGTACTTAGACTTGCAGTCTGAACAAAGCCCATAGTAAAATAAAATATATAAGGTCAACATTTGCAGCTTCTTTTTGCTCATTTTGTTGCTTTTTTGTTGATTTTGATCCAGTGTCGTTGGATTGTTAATTTGTTTGAAATGTAGCTACAGTAATTTTGGTTCAATTTTATTGGTCGTATTATTCAATTTATGAATTTACCTGATCATGTCATTCACTTTTGCTCCGATTTGTTGCTTGTTTTGTTCATTTTTAAAATCATTTTGTTAGTCTTTTTGCTCATTTTTTATTCTTGTTTGCTTGTTTTGTTAATTTATTTGGTTATTTTTTTCTAATTTTGTGGCTTATTTTGTTAATTTCTGCTGTTTTAGGTTGACAAAGTATCAGTACATAATGTGGCTGTTCTTCCTACTCAAGTACTCATAATCAATAAATACTTGAGTATTACCTACCTCTGACTAGGAGGTTCTACACCTGCAATGGAAATGCAAAGTGCCGGTGACAAAACAGAACCAAGTGGAGGAAAATCAAGGCGAGTTGATTTGATTCCTCAGTGGAAAAGTACAGGAGTTGCTCTGGTCTCATTTGCTTTATTTGGATCTTCTAATACTGTTTGTTCTGGTTGGATTTCTGTAATTTTTTCCTCCTACAATTAGATGCTGCCAGTTGAAGTCTAATAGAAGGGTTTGCTGACAACAGTGTCGACATCACTGGTCAAGATGGACTTTTGGTGCTTCTGTTAATTTATTAAAAAATTTTTTCTGCTATATTGACAACTTCACTGTAGTTGCCAATAACTTACAGTAACAACTCCATCAAGTCAACTGTCATACTAATGTTTTATAAAATTTCACCATTTCATGTCAGTATGGACACACTCACACTAGGCTATCTATCGAAAGCCCGAGGACATTTGATATGGAAAATCCAGATTGTTTGACTAGTGTGATGTGTATAATGCTTAACCCGCGTACACTTGCCTGGCTCTTTCATGGCTGGACTTTTCTTTTGTCTCTTCTTTCTCCACTAACACCAACTGGCAGATTTCCTCTGACCCAGAGTCCTGGTTCTGCTCGAGCTTTTTCTCTTTCATCAAAGGAAGTCAGCCTTGAATTGTGAAGCTGTGTAAATGCAGCTGAACTGAATAAGAGGATGGTACAGCCATTCATACATGAGCACAAGCATGGGCATGAAATATGGACATGATATATACATGATATGTCTATTAAATAATAAGACTGTACTTATGATGATAAAATCACATGGTTCACAATCACACTGAGTGTTATATATTAAAGGTTGGAGTATATAGAAGGAAAAGAAATGTTCATGTTCATTGACATTACATTGCAGTATTAGTTTCATTTTCGAAAAGCCACACCTTGTAACCCTCATCTCCTGCACCCTCTGCACCAATCTTCTTATGCAGGCAGTACCTTTAAATAAAAATTGCTTCCTTCCATGATCAATAAATTCAGGAGGGACCAAAATGACTAAAATAACTTTTAAGCCACAAAATTAGTAAAGTTGCATGTGCAGTATTACAGCATAATGACATAATCTTTTATGCACAAGACACAACAATGTTCAGGTCAGTCAGTATCATATCGACCAACTGAAGGTCGTTTGCTCCCTCATTTTGTCCAAATATGGTCACTTCGGTTTCCGGAAATCCAAGCTAGTGCTGCCACAATGGCTTCAAAATGGCTCCATACATTTCTATGGTAATAACGCAATTAGACATAGCCCTTTAAGGAGCAGAATTTTTTTGATTTTCATGAAAAAAATATTTAAAAATTTATTTAACCTTTATTCAATCAGGTATCCTAGTCAAGAGAACAGCACAGGCACAATGCTCAAAGAGGTAAAACAATCACACATAAACTGACATTAGGAATACATTCTATTCTATTATTTACAGTAGTAGATTTGAGCAATTTTCTGTTCTATCTGATGGTCAACATGACAAATAGGTGCATTACACTGAGCTCTGTGTAATTGGTCATGCTATGAGTTTTCAACGCCTCGTGAACGCTGGGCACTTCAGTTCTTACTGTGAGTTTACAATGCAAAGCTATGTTTTTGGTCACAGTTTGTGGAAAAGCAGTGTTTTCTTTACAAGAACTCCGTGTGTTGTCACTCACATTATGATCCACAGCGCATTACGGCACCTATAATTACAGCGCTATATGGTCATGTCCTTCTTAAACCTCCACCAAAGCCTCCATTTTGGTTTTCCACCATTTCACTCAATGTTTGGACAGAACATGACTTGTTTAAATACACCAAACATTATTATAATCCACCACGCACACGTCTGTGTTTTTATTTATTCTCCACTACAGAGGTGAGTTTGTATCTTCCTGGCACAGTCTCGGCCTTTGAGTTTGTTTGTGTGTGGAGCCCTCCGCTCTCTCTGACCAATGAAGCCGCAGTCATCCTGCTTGTGGTTTTTGGTCTGGACCGTGGAGGCTGGAGCAGTCGTTTGCACCGCGGGCCTGCCGACACTGTGCACGAGCCTCAAACCTGGAGAGCAGAGGCTGCAGCTGGCACTGAGCCTGGCTCGACAGAAAGCAGAGTTTGAGTGTAACCACATCAGATCACACACATCTGTAAAAAGTAAACATTTCATAAATGAAGAAAAATAAGGCTTATTTACTTGTTTCAAACATTCTCTATTCTTTCTTGGCACCAGAGAACCCTTTCTATTGTCCCAAAGTAAAATATGTGGTCACTGAGATCAGCGCATGAGCCTTCAAGCATTTAAGGATCTGAAGGTGTAAACATATGCATAAAATACCATTAACAACATAAAGTCATTACTTGATTAAAGCAGTTTTCCATCACTGATAAATTGTGTTTACACTAGCTGAGGCACGTTTTCAGTTGTTCACTTCAACTCCAGGATAAACTGATTAGAACTTGGTTACTGTATTTTTTAATTAATTACAACAAGATTTCACATAAATCTATAATAGGATTACATAATGAAGACTTTTTATATCCGATAGTCAAAGCTTTACTTCAATTTGCCATCATAATGTTCTGAAATAAATACATTCAGGACAGATTGTGACTGCATTTCACATTTACTGAATTGTAGAGCTGCATTGATCAATCACTGGACTATTGATCAATGACTATTTTTACAGCTGATATTTGCATTGATTAATTTTTAGGAAAAAAAAATTCTCTCCAGTTTCTTAGATCTGAATATTGTCTGTTTTCTTTCTTCCTTTGTATCAGTAAACTAAAATTTGGAACAAACATGGTATTTGAGGGCAAAATCTTAGGCCTTGAGAAACACTTTTTTCTATTTTCTCAAATTGTACAGACAAATGATTCATCAGTTAGTTGAGAAAATAACAATCTGTATATTTCCACTATTCACATTTTGGAGCTTCTGTAGTTTCAGGTTTCTCAAGTCATGGTCATTGTAGTAAATGTATTTGTCGAAGCGTTGCCGTCATTAAAGAAGTCATTTTTCACTTTATATATATAGATTATTTATTAAATACATGTATTAACATATTAAAAGTCTTTTTATTCTTGTTCACCATGAACGGTTACCAAATCAACTAACATTCATGCCATTTTGCATTAGAGGTTTTGTCATATTTGGTAAATTTTAATTTACTAAGTTTCTCAAAGCACATAACAAAAACAAAAAAGTACATAAATACATCTGCAATTCCAAAAAAGTTTGGATGTAAATAAAATGTCAATAAAAACAGAATGAAAATGTCATAAACCCATATTCTATTCCCAATAGAACATAAACAACATTTCAAATGTTGAAACTGAGACGTTTTACCATTTCATGGAAAATGTTAGTTCCTTTTGAATTTGATGGCACCAATACATCTCAAAAAAGGTGGAACAAGGGCAACAACAGGCTGGAAATCAATTTGACACAAATCAAAAGCAACTGGAAGAGCATTTGACACTAATTAGGTTAACTGGTAACAAGTCACTAACATGACTGGACATAAAAGGAGCATTTTAGAAAAGCAGAGACTCTTCGATGTAAAGATGGACAAACGGTGTCTAAAAATTGTGAAAAAAATTTCGGAAAAATGTTCTGCCATGTAAAGTTGTGAAGACTTTGAAGATCCGACCGTCTACAGTGTATCATATCAAAAAATAAAGAGAATCGGGAGGAAGGTCAAAGGTCAAAACTGAATGCTTGTGATCTTCAGGCTCTCAGGTGGCACTGCATTAAAACAAGCATGATTCTTTATTGGAATTCACTCATGAACACTTCCAGAAACTGTGAACACAGTGTGCAATCCACCAATGTAGGTTAAATCTGTATCAGGCAAGAAAGAAGCCATATGTGAACACAATCCAGAAACTCTGCCATCTTTTCTGGGTCAAAGCTCATTTCAAATGTTCTGTGGTTCGAAGAATGCCTCTGGCAAAGTGAACTGATATGTTGCAATTTTTGTGATAAACTTTATTGATTGTAATATCATCTTTTAAATTCAAAACATCATATGTGTAAATTATGTTGTAATATAAATGAGATAAAACAAAAATTTACATCTTGTGCCAGTGACTGCAATGGTTTTTATCCCAGTTAGATCTCATAACATACTCTAGATGAGAAGGGGGTGGAAGTGGGCGGGACGTAGGCTCTCTGCACTGCAACCAGCCACCAGGGATTATTTACAAAATGTGATTTAGTTTTACACTTCCACTGTGTCCCTGAAGCAGCTACATTTCCTTAAAACCATAAGCCTTTGAAGGTGAATATGTGGGTATTACCATGTGTTAGAGTTAAGAATACATGTGTTATCATCTTCCTCAATGAACATATATTAAGCCTCGTGTGCCTTTATATGCTAAATGATTCTTTTTTACTCTTGTGCCTTTGCTC
>JAQQAE010002845.1:0-19818 GCA_029823295.1 Pseudamia nigra | reverse complement strand
CCTCAGCGGATCCTGCATCCAGTGATGGAAATAACATTATAATAAACCAAACGGTGCAAAACGGCACCAAATCAAGAACAAGAAACTATCAATAAATGCAACGAAACTGAACTGAACAGTCAGGAACAAAAACAAGAAAAGTAACAAAATAAGCAAAAAATTAACAAGATTAAGGGAAAACTGAAGAAATTGGTCCACAGAATGGAACAGAAATGGAAACACGACAAATATTAAATCGTCTGAGTGAAAATGAAGACAAAATGAGCAATAGTCAAATAAATGAACAAAAAACATGAAAATAAAGTATTTCAACATAATCAAAGTAATCAACTAAATCAACATAAATTAAAGACAATAAGCAAATTAGCTAAAATTCTCAAAAATGAATAGATTGTGACATGTTGCCATTTAAAAAGTTTTATCGTGTCGTGATATATTAAAAAGGGTTCAAACTTATTTTTACAGCTCTGCACACATTTTTTCTTCTTTATGTCCACAAATGGTTCTTTAGATTGTAAATTCTGGTTCCGATTCTGGGGGCTGTGTACCGCTTGTGCTTTTAGTCTGAACAGCTGCGCATTATACAGTCGACCACGACATTCTCATCTTACAACTGGTACAGTGGGTGGGCGTCACAGGCTCAGCTCCCCGGGGGTTTAGATCTTACCTTCCTGAGAGGAGTTTGTGTTAAAATTAATGATTTTACCTCCACCTCGACTGACTTCCCCTGGGGAGTGCCACAAGGTTGCATTCTCGGCCCACTTCCGTTTCTCTGCATCTCTCGCCACTTGGTGCCATTTGTCGGAAGCGCAACATCCCCTTTCATTTGTATGCTGACGACTGCCAAGTCTATTTGCCTCTAAAGCATACTGGTGCATGCTCCGCTCAGCCTCTCCTCGACTGCCTCACTGACATCATGAGTTGGATGGGTCTGGATCTTCTGAATTTCAATGAGAAAAAGACTGAAGTCATATTTTTTTAGTCCCAGCAGCACTTCCTCTGTCGACCTTTCCTCACTGGCCCCTTATGAGAAGCCTGTCATCGCTAACTTAGGGGTTAAATGGATGCTGCTCTGAAACTTGATAAACACGCAATTGGATTTGTGTAATTCTGCTTTTTCCACCTCAGAAGACCATCAAAAGTGAAGCCCTTTCTGTCAAAATCCAATCTAGAAACCATAATTCATGCTTTTATAACGTCCCGCCTGGATTACTGAAACCCACTCTGGGCTGGAATTACTCAGGCTTCCATTTCGAGGCTTCAGCTGGTCCACGTCAAGACAAGCTCCCCCAGTTGCCGTTTTTAAAATCTCATTTAAAAAACACTTATTCCCAAGGCCTTCGACCCAGACTGAGACACTGACAATATTTTTAGTTATTTTAGTCTGTTTTTAGATTTATTTAGCAACCCTTATTTATTTTTGAAGCCCCCGTTTTTACCTGTGCTTGTATCTTTTACTGTCCTGGTTTAATTTCTGGCCTATGTTTGTCTTGTTTATTTGATTGTACAGCACTTCAGTCAGCCATGTATTTAAAGCGCTCTATAAATAAAGATGGTATGGTAAAGGTTACTGACCCCTGGTATAGCTGGACCATCTCTTAGCAGTCTGTCCTCACCTGGCAGAGTAACCCACACCCAGTGGTTTCCGCTTGTTGTTTTTCCGAGGGTCTGGGACTTGCTGATCTTCAGACTCTGGACTGTCATATGTGGGCGGTTTCCTCATCCTCCGCCTCCTCTCTCCATCGGCCCTGTCCTCTCCGTCTCCTCGGCCTTTGAAGGGAACATCCACCAGGCCCTGGCAGCGGGACGCCAACTCAGAATAGGAACGTCCGCTGGAAAAGGCGGGACTGGCTTCAGCACTGAGGCCGAGGAGGTGAAGGAAGAGAGCGATGGAAACCTGAGCGTCTCTGGCAGCGTAGGTCATCTGGAATTACAGACAAAAGGGCATTTCAAGCACTCAGTGGACATTTCAGATTTTGGCATAACAGGAACACCTACATAACAGCAGTAATTGAAATCTCCAACCTGCTCCAGTGTGAGTTGATCTGCCTCCCAGTCACTGCAACGCAGCTCCAGGGATTTATCCAGAGAAATATTCAACAGATCTGCTGCCAGAGACTTCAGGCTGAGGCCGTTACTCACTGAGGTCTGCCTGAAAAAATTGAGACAATGGAAATGCAACAGCAGAGCATTTAGAGGAATATATGAACACAAAATAACCATGAAGAGGAGCAGCTTCAAAATGAAACCAGACTCTACCTCTGTCTTAAGGCCAGGTAACGCAGGTCGACTGTACACCCCAGTGACAGGCCGTAATCTCGGGTCAGTCGCTTTCCATCTTCATAGCACCCCACTCCAACTTTCAACACGTGGGGGTCCCGGAGGACTTCCATTAAGCTGAGTGGGAATGACTGCTGCCTGCTGCGAAACGGGAGCAGCCTCACCAGGACACACAGTCCTGAATAAGACGCCATCTGTAGGAGGGAGACTGTTGATGCTTTGCCCTTCACAGACACCTGCCACAGGAAACAGCACCATCAGAACAGAACCACAGCCATGCTCCAAGGTCAGTCGGGATTTTAAAGAAAAAAAATCCACCCTCTGATAACAAAACAGCTTTCATAGACACATTCTGCCTTTATTCCAAATACAACTGTAGAGTCACCATCCTGTCCCTTACAGCTGTGATCCATGGGACCTTATTTCAGAAGAAATCCAAACAGGCAAAAAAATTCTGATTCCATTTGAATACTGAAATCCTTTACCAACATGTTAGTGAAATTAAAAACAAAAGGGTGCATTAGATGCTATAAAAACTGCTCAAGTATAATAAAGACTACAATCTCAAAGTCACATAATCAGAACTCCACGTCTCCATAATTTATTCAGATCTGCAGAAGAGTTTCTGCAACTCAACCTCCTCATACTCTATTCTCAAAGAATGAGGTAAAATTTGTCAGGATATGGACACTAGTTTAGACAACACATGTGACAGAAATGCAGCACATGGAGACACAGACAAGTCTGTGTAACCTGGTGAGATTTAGTTGAACAGAACCTTTGCTTGTTCTCCCAGTTCTTCAGATTTGTCACAGATTTCACTGTTCTACACCAAAGGTTCACAGGATGTTTCCAGATGTCTCATCACAGTGTGATGCATACTGCACAGCACAGAAAAATCTCCATTCTTTGTTCTCAGTTCTGGACAAAAATCTTTAAAAAGCTCTCAGAAACTCTCAATATCAATCAAATCTAGTTTTGTCTTAATAATAGCAGGAGCTGCATCATTGTTGAAGCAAACACAGAAGCTTTTATCATAGTTGAAAAATTACACTGGGGGGAAAAAACAAAAAAGTTCCCACATTAAAATGAAGACAACGTTTGTGTTTTTGTCGTGCAGGTCTGTTCTCATTTACATCCTGTCAGATGCATCACTATGAGCAGGATGAAGTGCGTCAGGGTCCCCTTTGTTTTGTGTGCGTTTGTATTTTCTCACCATTTAAGCAAAAAACATGGTATTTGTCCTACATTCTACAACATCCAATGAATGACACTCAAAAATGTATGCAACTTTACCATCTTTGTGACAAACTGACTTTCTTTGCTTGTAAAATTATCTTTTAAAAAACAGTACAGATGGGTCACATTTTTCAAATACCGGTAGTCCACTAGTTGAAAAATGATTTAAAAAAAAAAAAACGACAAGTCAGCCCCACGATGAACTGGCGACTCATCCAGGGTGTACCTTGCCTTCGCTCAAGCCAGCTGGGATAGGCTCCAGCACCCCCCCTCCGACCCTCACGAGGATGCAGGGGTAGAAAATGGATGGATGGAAGGAAGTTAACACGACTTTAGCATCAATCTAAAAATAAACTTTATATGCTCTTGTTTTGCCGTTTGGTAGCAATGCAGCGTTTGGGGCGGCAGCGTTTAAACGCACCATTTCACAACAGAAGAGGAGTGACAACACCAGCAGGTGAACATGTGGCGCTGTGGGACACGCAGCGAGGTAGGATGTCACTGCTGAAACCAACGACATCCAAACGCAGAGTGTGAAGAGCCTTAAAACTGGATAAACGACAGCGAAGCACGTACAGTGCGACGCCGTCAGGTGACATTAGCTCATGATAAATGAACCTCAGCCGTGCACAACGAAGCAGCAGAAGCTAAAGCCACAGCCAAGGCGTGTGATTTTCTTCTGTCGACTGGACTGAAGACGTTTCGCTACCTATCCACGAAGCTTCTTCAGTTCCAACTGGTCTTATGCAGGCATCCAGAATTTATTCTCAGTGACTCCACCCTTTCCTAAGAGGCGTTGGCCCAGGTGAAACTAACACCTTTTAGGATGAAAGGGTGGGGTCCTGAGCCACAGAGTATAAATTCTGGGTGGTCAACAAGAGCTCATCTAAATTTAGATCAACACACAATAAACAGTTTATTAACTAAAGGACTGACACACCCATGAGTCAAAGTAGAATAAAAGGATCACTGTGGTTTTATGAGCTGACTTTTAAAATACAAATCTTAGGGAAGTGTGAATTACAGTGAACTTAAAAATGTACACTACATCTTCTTTGGTGAGCCATTTTAAAACAGTTTTGTGATTCAGGGTGGATTTTTCCCTTCTCATATTTCAAAACATGCAAAGGTATTTCTTACGCCGTTGGTCTTTACCCATTCACAGTCCAGTCCGAGAACAGGGAAGACCGACAGCTCCTTCTGCATCCGTGGCCACAGCTGCTGCCACTCGTCCTCAGAGCTCACCATCACCAGTTCGACCCCCAGCAGCTGCTCAGAGGAGGGGGCCGGGACAGGAGTGGGCAGCTGTGTGCTCTGACACTCCACCGCCGTCTGCTCCGGCTCTGGATCGTGTGTGGACTCTGTGTGCTGCTGCTGCTCCGCCGCCGTAAACTCATTCTCCAGAGGGCGCGGACTTTCCAGAGCGTTAGCCGCCTTCTGGACGGAAGGCAGCCTCTTCCTTTTTGTCCGGTACACTTTCCATACGATCAGCCCTCCTAAGGTCACACCCAGCACCGTGGTCAGGACAGCGGTTAAAAGGCCTCGATGAGACATATCGGCTTATGCTCAGCAGCCTGAAAAATGCTAACCTAGGAACAGAGCACATGTCTTTGTGGTTAAATTTCAAAAGAAAAAGATGAGTTTTTCCCGTTGTTAGTGAAAGACTATAAAAACTTACTCTGACCTGGTTACATCAATTTCTCTAAAAAAAAAAAAAAAGAGAAACATTTAAGAATTACTGACGCAAGTAGCAGTGCACCGATAATAGGACAGATTGGTCTCTTAAAAGATTTTTCACAATGTGAAAAATTGACCAAAAACAAACTTTAATCATCTGACATGTCTTGTGATAATTATCAATAGGGACTGACAAAAGTATTTGTTGTGTGATTTCTAGCCCTACTGCCCAGCTCTCAGTGGGTTTTAGTTGTGATCAGGCCAAGGGCGTATTTTTCCTTTGCCCCACTGGAGACATTTTTTACTCGACTATAACCACACCCTCCTGAAAATGCTGAATGTTCAACACATCCTTTCATCTTTGCGTCATCTTGTACACAGATGGAACAATTACTTTAAGTAATGTCAGAGTTTCTTTCCAAAACATTTAGGCTGAAACAAGGGAAGATAAACATCCAAGTCAAAAAGTTGTGAAAGATGCCAATTGGTCATAAAATCAAATATAACTTTAACTTAATAGCATGATTATATTAAATAAGACATTTTGATAATAAACCTTAGTTAGTTTTGATTACATCGGTTTGAAACTTTTTTCAGTAAAATTGTGTCTGTGCTACAGGAATTGATTCAGAGTAAATACTCAAGCTCATTACATTTTGCTTCAAAATCAAGTGTTGTTAACGTTTAATGTCATTAAGGGACCAGGTGGAGGAAAATCCATCTCACATCCGTCTCATCATCACTGGTTGCCATCATTTTATTTACACTACCAGTCAAAACTTCAGACACACACCACCTCCTGTGTTTTTTAAATCATTTCCTACATTGTACAGTGCTGCGAAAAGTGTTTGCCCCCTTCCTGATTTCCTATTTTTTTGTATTTGTGACACGTAACTGTTTCAGAGCTGGACTTGCTGGTCTGTTTTGGATCATTATCCTGCTGCAGAACCCAAGTGTGCTTCAGCTTGAGGTCATGAACAGATGGCCGGACATTCTCCTTCAGGATTTTTTGGTAGAAGCAGAATTCATGGTTCCATCTTCCACAGCAAGTCTTCCAGGTCCTGAAGCAGCAAAACAGCCCCAAACCACCACACTACCACCACCATATTTTACTGCTGGTATGTTTCTTTTCTGAAATGCTGTATTACTTTTACACCAGATGTAACAGGACACACACTCTTCAAAAAGTTCAACTGTTGTCTTGTCAGTCCACAGAGTATTTCCCCAAAAGCCTTGGTGATCATCAAGATGTTTTCTGCAAAACTGAGATGAGCCTTTATGATCTTTTCGGTCACCGGTGGTTTTCGTCTTGGAACTCGAGGACGGTTTCTCTTATGGTGGAGCCACGAACACCAACCTTAACTGAGGCAAGTGAGGCCTGCAGTTCTTTGGATGGTGTTGTGGGGTCTTTTGTGACCTCTTGGGGTAATTATGATAGGGGGGACACTCCTGGGAAGGTTCACCACTGTTCCAGGTTTTCTCCCTTTGTGGATAATGGCTCTCACTGTGGTTCACTGTAGTCCCAGACTGACAGATCTCAATTACTTTGTTTCTCATTTGTTCCTGACTTTCTTTGGATCGCAGCATGATGTCTGGCTTTTGAGGATCATTTGTTCTATTTCGCTTTATCAGACAGGTCCTATTTAAGTGATTTCTTGATTAAGAAAATGAGTGGCAGTAATCAAGCCAGGGTGTGGCTAGAGAAATCGAACTCTGCTTTCCAAAGACGTGTTAAACCAGTTAATTTGTGTGTTAATGGGGGGCAAGCACTTTTTACACTGTCATGTTTGTTTGGATTTTTTCCCCCTTAAAAATAAAAAAAATTAAAAACTGCATTTTGTGTTTTCATAAATTTATCATTTAAATTTAAAACCATCAAATACTATCTGAGGTGATGTAAATTGTTTCTAATGAATTTCAGTAAACTGCAGCTGCGATAACTTGTTCTTTCCTGGGACGGTCCTCATGACAACCAGCTTCATCTCAGCGTTTGATGGGTTTGGTTTGCCCTACATAAAACTTACCGGTACTCTGGGCTTGAACACTTTATTTACTACATAGTTACATTGTCTTCAGCAATGTAGAATGTTTAAAACAATAAGAGTAAAGAAAACACACTGGGGCAGAAGGTACAGTATGTCCACACATTTGATTAGTAGTGTTTATGGATCCCTCATTTCCTTTTCTATAGTCAACACGAGCACTTTACCTTCGAACCACAGCCAGTCCAGATGTGCAGCTCATTCAAATCCAGGACAACACAGCAGAATTAAACTGTTAACAAGGCTATACGACATGGTGTGGCATTTAATACGCAGTGCACTACAGGGTCAAGTGTCAGTTATACAGTGTGTTTCTGTGCAGATTCAGACACGTTTTAACCCTCGTGTGGTGTTCGGGTCAAATTGTGGAAACACCAGGGAGTAGAATCAGTACTGGAGTAAAAGAAAGTACTCAAAAGTACTTGAGGTAGTGAGTAACTTTATGACAACAGATTCATTTCAGCTTTGGTGATTTGGTTTATTTTATTCATTTGTTTTTTTTTAACCTCGTTTTGTTTCTTCATCATATTGTTCATTTTTGCTTTTTTACATTTTGTTGGTTTTGCAGGACGACTTCATTTTTTCCTTCACATTTGTTCATTTTCTTGGATATTTTGGTTCAACTTATTTGTTCATTTTCTGGATAGTTTTGCTTCTTTTTGTACAGTTTTGATATTGATGATTACTGCATTTGGTTTCTTTTTCTTGGTTATTTTTGTTCAACTTACATTTTCTTTTGCTGGATAATTTTGCTTCTTTTTGTACAGTTTTGTTGATACATGATTTTGTTTCATTTTCCTGGTTATTTTGTTCAGTGTGAAGATAATTTTCATCCTTTTCTTCTTCAATGTTGGACATTGTTTTCATTTTAAAGTATTTTGTTTGTTTCGGTGATGATTTTGTTCCTTTTTTTCCCTCCACACGACACATTTTGTCGTTACAAATATATGACAAAGGGTCAATTTGACCCAAACACCACACGAGGGTTCAACACGTCCACCTGCCAATCAAAGCCCATCTTCCTGTCAGGTGCAGGTTCACATCCTCACTGTGACCCTAAAGCTTAACCAAGCACCATTTCAACACCAGTCTCGTCTCCTACTCAAACATTATCCCGTTAAACCGCAAACAAACGCGTGTCGGTGACATTTACAGAGCAAATTAATGAGCTTAATCACAGCAGCCACGAGCCCGAACTACTTTACTGACGCTCGAGCCTCAAGTACAGGAGGTTTGTCGTCGTCAACCGAAGCCAAGGTTAACGTTTACGAAGTGTGACACAAACTCGGGGGAAGAAAAAAGTAGCGTTTCTCCTGGTGCAACGTAAATTATTGCCGTTATTCCGGTGTTTGTGATTAGCTCGTGTCCTCAATCTTGTGTTAGCTCAGGTAGCCCGCGGCTAACCGGCGTTAACCGGCTTCTTCGGACTGAAGTGAGGCGACTTTCTGACCCTCCGTGATCGATGAGATGCGGTTCGACTTGGACTCTTACCTTTACGCTTCAGTCCGACAACGCGCCGGTTTTACACACACGGACACTTGTTTCTCTATAATCAGCGGCTCCATGTTTCCGGCCTGCATTTATATGAGGGCGGCTCCGCAGGCGGCGCCCCCTCGTGGATGGAAGGAGGAACTGCAGCACACTGACGTCAACGTCCACAATCGTCAGATCCACGGGGAAGTTTTTGAGAAGTTCTAGTGATTGTGTGACGTTTACCACATTCAAAATTTAAAGGAGTCATTTAATACCACATCCACGGTGGTTTTAAATGACTTGGGAGCAGAATTATCTGGCTGTAGGTTACTTGATTTATTTATATCCTGCAATTGACGGGGGCTGTTTATACTGGTGCTTTTCACATCTCTTTAAAAATGTTCTGTTTGTATCTGCAGCACTCCATTTGTTTATTAAATGATTCTGTAACGGGGTTGACGAACTACGATGATTTGGTTTTTCCAAGGGCTTGACTGTAATTTCAATCCAATTCAATTCCATCTTTATTTGTACAGCGCCAATCATAATTGCAGATTATCTCTAGGCGTTTCACAATTTGAGGCCGAGACCTCATGACTGTCTATACACAGAGTAAAACCCAACAGAACCACTGAGACAAAGCCAAAGGTGACGGGGGAGGAAAAACCTTTTAACAGAAGAGAAAAACCTCCAGCAGAACCAGGTTCACCATGAAGAATTCTATTCACCCACTTTTCATCGGAAAATACTCTGACTGGTTGAACCACAGGACACATTTCCTATGATCAATTTTCATAAAAACATGCCAGGAGAATTGGCTGTTAGCTCTTCGATGAATGACTGATCTGAAATTTATATTTTCAAATTTAGAGTTCTGCTGGTAGGCAGGCAGGGCTGCTACGTTTTAGCTCGACTGCCAATTGTCCGTCGTCTTCACCTCATATGGGTTCATGTCACGAGGGTAGCAGCATAAGGAAAGAGGCCCAGACTTCCTTCTCCCCAGCCCCATCCTCCCAACTCCTCTGAAAGACCCCGAGGTGTTCCCCGGATCGACCCCAGGGCCTCCTCCCGGCATGCAGGAGCCTACACTGGCTCCTCTCAATGTGGAGGAGCAGCTGTTCCACTTTGAGCTCCTCTCAGGTGAGCCCAGCTCCTCACCTACAAAAAAAAAAAAAAAAAGATCTGAGGAAATTCCTGTGACAGATGAATAAAGTAGGTCTTAAAGGTGCAGTGTTTAGGATGTTGTGGGATCTGTCAGTGAAATTGCAGCTTACATGACAGTAAACACTTTTGCAGTTCCTGCAGGTATTTTGACTTTTGCCACTTACGAACTTTCACGTCTCCCTCCAAAGCGTCATCTGCAGAGTACTGCTCTGCAAGGGAGTAGCATAATGCTTTCATAATTAACACAATAAACGTCATCAAGCGATCTAAAAGCTCAGATCACCAGTTTATGCACTCAGTGGCCACTTTATTAGGTATACCTATTAGTTTATCACAAATGACCAATTAGCCAGTCACATGACAACAACTCAGTGTATGTAGGCATGTAAAGATGGTCAGGACGACCTGCTGAAGTTCACATTGAGCATCAGAATGGATTTCAGTGACTGAACATGGCACAGCGGTTGGTGCCAGATGGGCTCATCTGAGTATTTCACAAACGCGTCAGGTCACAAGCCTCCAATCATGTCCAACTGGATTCTTGAAGCGGCCAATGAATTTACTTTTTCTGGGTTCTTTCCTTCTCTGTGACAGTAAAATCAAATATTTAGGTTTGTTTGAGGACAACATGTTGAGCTGCAACAATTAAAAATTTGGGTATTAACCATTCAATTAACTCTACTGTTCAGTATGAGTCATTTTTCTGTATAAATTGAATACATAGTGGACCAAACATGATATCTGAGAACATCTTGAGCTCCAGGAAACACTTTTAAAATATCAATTAATTAGTCAACAAAGGAAAATAATACTCAACAGTTTGCCATGGTAAATAACTGCTGTCTGCACCATTACGTACAGAGTAAACAGGTCAGTTCTCATTCAGAACACAAACACCTTTTTCCTCTACCACCATCAGTTTATTCAATCTTTTTTCAATAGATCGAAGTGGAATAAAGTAATGAAATAATTACAAAATGGAAAAATAGATCAGAGAATAGATCATATTCACAGGTTTGATTAAAAAAAAAAACAAAAATGACAGAGAGAAAGCAGACAGTCAGAGATGAAACTGTTCGATCTCCCTGTAGTTTTTCGGCCGACGGTCAGACCCGCAGCAGTTCAGCTGCTGCAGCACTGCAACTGATGTCAAGTCATCTACGTTAGTGCTTGTGCAAAATAAAAAACTTTACAAATCAACTACTCATAAAATGAAAAGGGAGGTGACGAAACGAGAGATAAAAGAAAACTGCTGCGTTGGATTAAAAAAAAAAAAAAAGATGTTACTGAAGAAAAAGAAACAGCAGTAAAGACAGAAGAAGAAAAACGTTAAGTAGTGACGTGTAATAAAATATTAAAAACTAAGCACAGGTAAAAGAGGCAACCAGTTGGGCACCACCACCGTCGCTAGGTCCGCATTGATTGTTGCTGCAATGAAACTCTATTTACAGTGAGATGCTTCGCATCCAATCACAGGATGCAACAGGCAGCAAAAAAAAAAATTTGTTAAAAAAAAAAAAAAACGAACCAAAAAAAAAAAAAACACAAAATTCAAGCAGCTGTCCCTTCACAAAATCTCTTTACATCACATTAAAAATTAGCACTGCTGTGAGCTTTGTGTACAGTATAGATTTTCTTTATAGATATATATTTTATGTATAATATATACTGTCTTTTCTTGTTTACACACACATCTCATCATAGCTAGCCCGTGCCTTTGGCAAAGATTACTTACAACTCTTCTGTTAGATTCCAAAGCTATTTAAAATATACTTAATGCATAAAAATAAAGATTTTGGCATTGTCTCATTTTATTCTTCTGATTGGGAAGTTCTCATGTGGAAGGGGAGCTCTCGGTGCTGCAGGTCCTCGTCCAGGTGGGGCCGACGGGGCCGGGCGCCGCTCCGCACAGATATTCCACAGGGTAATGAGCTCCACAGCACAAACAAAACGTTACAGACGATGCTAATGAAATGCCTGGGGAGCTGCAGCCTGCTCTGTTTTTTTTCCTCATCCCCTCTGTGCAGAGTTCTGTCCCCGTTGATTCGCCCAAACGGCTTCCAGGTCGTCCCGGTTCGGCACGTCTACTCCAACACCGACGAGGGGACGTTCTCTTCTTCACCGACTCCAACGGCCTCTGGATCGTCCACTCGTTTCTCACCGTCCTCAGAGCTGGATCTCAAAGGTCTTGTGCAGCTCGGTGGAGAACGGGTTTGTGGGGGAGGGAGTGGTGCGCTGGCGGGAGCGGCTCTCCAGCGCCGCCCACTGGGCCTCGAAGGCGTCTTCCTGCTGCTGGGAGGGCGGGGGTTGCGTGGCTGGGGAGGACGGAGCCAGTTGGGATGGAGCGGCCCAGTTGTCTGCCCCGTTAAAGGTGATGCTACCATTGGATGGCTGAAGGGGGGCGGGGTGTATGGACTGCGGGGGCTTGGTGAAGGGGCTGACGTTGGCGACAGGCTGGGCGTCGTGCTGCGGGGTCGTGGAGGCCGGGATGGGGAACGGCTGCGTGGCTGAGCCGAACACGTTGGCCACCATCTGTGAAGGAGTGATGCCGACCACGGGGACGCTGGGCTGGGGGAAGGACAGCCCGTTGGACATGGGGCAGGACGATGGAGCCTGAGCGTGGAAGGCTGGCTGGCGGGGGGGCAACATGGGCACAGCGGGGGGCAGGGAAGGCATGTAGGGCACAGGGGGTACAGACGCCACGGGCATCGGTACCGGAGCAGCGAACGGCTGGGCGGGGGGCGGGGCTGTGGGCATGAGCGGGGTGGGCTGCGGGGCTCGGACAGACTTGGACACTTCCTCCAACCACCGGTCAGCTTCTGAGGGGGTGCGTTTGTGGGAGGGGAGGGCCGGAGAAGACTTGGGGGGGACGACTATCACTGGAGCAGTGGATGACCAGTCAGGAGCTCCTGTTGACAAAAAAAAAAAAAAAAAAAAAAACGAGTGAGTGATTCTTTTAGATCAAGAAAAAATAATGTGTGATCTAATTCAAATAAAACTTCATTCACTCAAAACATTACACTCATGAGTAGTGGAATGATTAAAAAAATAACAATATCATTATGAACTGGCGTAATGTTTAAATAATTTTCCATGGGAATTAATAATTCAAAATTTCAGATGATAAAATGTACCGTATACAAAATAAGGATTTACCTTCTACTGTTCTGATTTAACAAAATAGACAAAAATGCAGAGGAAATCAGAACAGAAGATTAACCTTTATTTTTATACATCTTATCATCTGAAATTTAGATTAAACAATAAAAAGCACAAAAAATGAACAAAACAATGAATAAATAATCAAAAACAACAAAAAATAGGGTTAGGGTTAAAAACAACTAAAAACAGACAAGAAAAGTGACCAAAACAGTCAAGAAAATGAACAAATAATGAAGAAAAAACAAAAACATTAATCCATTGAAAAAATACCAAAAACAAAAAATTACTAATTACTGGGATCAAAGAGTTGACACATTTTGAACAAAGTAAAAATGAGAACTTATGGAATAGTAACAAAAAATAATAATCCAGAAATAACAAAAGAACAAAAATGCACAAAATAAACAAATGGTTGAACTTAAGTTTAGAAAAGGCAGTGATGTCTTGTCTCCCAAAAAAGGTTTGAGAACTAGACACTTTGTCGGACAAAAAGAACCAACTTAATCTAAGTGATGCAACCTAACATTAGTGTACAAACACATCAGAGGACGTACACACTCACTGTCCACTTTATTAGGTACACTCGATAAGACCTGCTCACATCGATATCCAATCCTCAAATCACATGACAGCAATTCAGTGCATTTACACATGCAGACACAGTCGAGACGAGCTGGTTATGTTTACACTGAGCATGAGAATGAGGATATGTCCTGGAATCCGCCTCGGTCAGGCTCAGGACTTTGTCCACATTATGTACCTTGTTGATGCCAGAGGTCAGAGGAGAATGATCGGACTGTTTCAGTGCAAAGACAACAGATGCATTTATATTCATACGACACTCTACTCCTCCTCAGTTGTGCCGTGCAATTTTAAATTTTAAATATAAGCCCGTCATTCTATGCACTTTAACCATTGCATTGTGTAAATAATCCCATTTGTAAAAATTGTCCTGTGCAATTTGTACATAATCCAGCCTTCGTGCAAGACTTTCTTCTTTGATGCCCCCGTATTTCTTCTTCTCTGGGTGTGTAGATGGGGTATAATTTGCTTGCACTCGCATGTGTGCTCTATTATTTATTACCCGTGTCAACACTGTATGCAGCTGTTATGAAGGAATTTCCCCAGTGTGGGATTAATAAAGTCTTATCTTATGCAGTACATGCAACAGTGGCAGATTACCACACATGGTGCCACTCCTGTCAGTTGAGAACAGGAAACTAAGGCTACAGTTCTCATGGACTCAGCAAAAGTGGTCAACAGGAGCCTGGAAAATGTTTTATCTCGCGAGTCTGAATTTGACATTTGGATGTTATGATAATGATTGACATGAGCAACATGAAAACATGGGTCCATCCCACCTTGCATCAACTCTTCAGGCTGACAGTGAAGGTACATTTTGGGACATTTCCTTCTAATTGTGCATTGTTTAAATGTCACAGCCTATATTGAGTATTACTGCTGACCATGTCCATCCCTTTATGACCACAGTGGACCATCTTATTATAGCTAGGACGCACTAGCAAGGTGTACCTAATAAAGTGGCCAGTGATTGTGTACTATAAAAACATAGTAACATCCCTGTCCGTGATCCAAAACATAAATGTCTTCCTGGGCTTGTGGTCCCCCCCTCCACCCTCCCCGAAGACAATCTTACCTGTCTGAACTGGGGCCGGGGCCTTGGCCCAGGGGTTAGTGTCTCGAGCAGGCAGAGCAGGGGGCAGAACTGGGGGGTTAGAGGTAACAGCAGCAGCAACAGAGAAGGCGGCGGGGGCTGTGCCATTCACTACAGCAGATAGAGACAGAAGCAGGATGGGCAGCCGGGTTACGTCTGATGGTGCCAGGCCCAACTGAACCAGCGTTAGACATGCATGACGTCACGGTGCGGAGACTCATCTAACGAGCATTAATTACACTTAAAACTGTCGTTATGTGTCAGTGAAATGAGGAAATATGAGTGAGGACAAGTTCTCAAACTGCATAAGTCGCGAGAAACGTCATCACCAAAGTCAGTTCGTTTTCTGTAACAAATATCTTCGGCTGAAGACCCAAACAATAAATGTCTCCTTAGGATCAAACAGAAAAATATAATGATAAACTGGCATTTTGGTTTATCTGTGTTTTTACTGTAAATGACAACATTTATTTTACGTGCCCAAAATGTGCAAAAGATTAAACTTATTATGTTAATGTAATCAGAAGAAGTATGAAGAAAATAAACAAAAAATGAAAAAAATGTGGAAAATCTAACAGAAATGGACAAACGATAAAGAAAATAATCAACAAAAATCAATAAAGACCAAAATAATCCACGCAATGAACAAAAATGCTGAAAATGAACAAAACGACCACAAGTTTAAAAAAAAATCATGAAAAAAAATTGTACAAAAATAGACAAACTAATCAAGATTATGAACAATAATGAAGAAAATGAACAAAGGATGAAGAAAATAATGAACAAAAATGACCAAAAGACAAATGAAATGAAGAAAAATCATGACGGTATAGAATAAAAATGGACAAACCAATCAAGAATATGGGCAATAATCAAGAAAATGAGCAAAATGTCAGAAAGTAACACAAAAACAAGTAAAAATGAGCCACATAACACACATACTGGACAAAAATTAAGAGAAAAAAAAAAGTTCTGAAAAAGGCAGGTGAATGTGCAATGAGTACATGCACTGCAATGACTTAATAATTGTCTGAAATTTACTGTTATTTGAGGAAACATCAGTTATTGGCGAGTACAGACCCTACTTTCAGGAATTAAACTTTGTATACCATTGTTGGTAAATGTAATTATTTTCACACTTACTTTACAGCCGACTAAATACCAAGGACGTCTCTTCACCTACAGGGTCAATGTTCTGTTAGCGTGAAGGTTTTCTACCTGGAGCGACAGGCGACTGAGGAGACGAGGCGGGCTTGGACATCGGAGCCGAGGTGAAGGGGTCCTCGGGGGGTCCGGGGAAAGCCGTGGTGATCTGAGAGCACAGCGAACTGATGCTGTCGCCTTCACCTTCCACTTCAGGGACTGAGGAGGGAAAGGTACGAGGTTTCGCAACATCAGACTGAAGGACGGAAAAGCTGGACATTTCTGAAAAGTAATGAATTACTTTTGACCAGCACTGAATTTGTGTTTATATTGCATCTCACGAATAACGACCAAACTGAAAACGCGGGTTGTACAGTCTCACCTGTGTTCTTGATCGGGAAGTCGAATTTACGCTGCATGGTGGACGGCAGCTCGTTGATGCGCAGTGACTGCTGCCGTTTGAACGGAGACGTCTGACCGAGAGTGGGGAATCCTCTGAAGGAGCCCTGCCTGGCCAGGGCCTCGGCCGGGGCGTGTCTGCGGGGAATGGCCTGAGGTCCCAGGGCGGCCACTGACAGAGGGGGGGAGGACGACGGGGAGGGGGAGCCCCCGGTCTGGTGCGTGGAGGAGTTGGTCACACTGGTGGCCGAGTTCCCAGCAGCCTTCACTTCCGTCTCCACTATTAAACAGAGACCATGTTCAGAGAAGAAGAACAGTGGAGACAGGGAGTATAAATGAAAGACGAGCAAAAACGTCCTCCACCAAGCAGGTAATAAGAGGAATTTATTTTGGAACACTTTTTTTTTCTTTTTTACAAATTTTCTAATTTTGACTTATTTTATTATTTTTAGTTTTTTAAAATAATTTTCTTGAGCAGTTTGTCCATTTTGGTTAATTTTCTTGATTGCTTTGATTATTTTTTTTACTCATTGGATTGGTTGTTTTGTTCATCTTATTTTTCTTGTTCATTTTGTTTTTATTAATTTTATTCATTACGTCGTTCAGTCTTAATAATTTTGAAGTGCTTTTTGTTCACTTTTAGTCATTTTGTTCAACATTTTGCTCATATGTACCAATTTTCTTGATTGTTTGTGCATTTTCTGAGTCATTTTTAAAATTATTTTGTTCATTTTCACTCAGTCTTAATTTTTTAGTTCATTTTGTTGTTTTTTTGTTTTAGATGTTCTGTGTTGAATTAACCTCAGAATTAAATTCATATACATTTATGTTTTACACTATGATACATGGATTTCTCTACAGTTGTCAATAATTGACTTCTGTCATCTTTGAACAAATGTGACATTTCACCAAATTTCAGTGGTTGTTTGTTTTATTAAAATGTTGTTTTGTATATGTGTATGGTTTAATTTTTATTCATTCAGACAAGACGTAAAATCAGTTTGGAGATTTTTATTGTACAGTGTTTGTTAATTATATGGAAAAGTGGGAATAAGTCACAAATACAAAATAAACAAAGATACTGACATATACAGTACTGTATAAAAGTTCATCTGTTTTCAGATGATAACAACCATACCATAGAACCAGAATACACAGGAACTACAGTGCATGTGTATAGTCATTATAAATGAAGACAAAAGGGTCTAAGACTTTTGCACAGTACTGCATATGATTTAAACTGGTGAAGGTTTCATAATTACAGTATCTTGTCATTTGGTCAAATTCAAAGAGAGATCCCTTTTTCATGAATGGCTGGATCAGTGTCAGTGATGGAATCTATGGTTGTAGGTTGGTGTGGAGGGCTCAAGCTGACGTATATACGTACACTGAACAAAAATAAATGCAACACTTTTGTTTTTGCTCTCATTTTTCATAAGCGGAACTCAAAGATCGAAGGCTTTCTATGCACACAAAAGGTTCATTTCTCTCAAATATTGTTCTCAAATTTGTCTAAATCTGTGTTAGTGAGCACTTCTCCTTTGCAGAGATAATCAAACATTTTAGCGTGGCCTTTTATTGTGTCCAGCCTAAAACACACCTGTGCAATAATCATGCTGTCTAATCAGCAGCTTGACACGCCGAACCTCTTCCATGGATGGATTATCTCGGCAAAGAAGTGCTCACTAACACAAATTTAGACAAATTTGTGAACAATATTTGAAAGGAACTGACGTTTGTGTACATAGACTACGATCTTTGAGTTCAGCTCATGAAAATTGGGAGCAAAAACAAAAGTGTTTTTGTTCAGTGTGTAGACGGCAATACTTCTGAGGGTGGTAATGATGATTGGGGTATCGGGCTTAAAGGGTTTTCTGGTTCATGACAGCTTGGTTAGTTGCAGCTATTTCCAGAAAATGTGCCACCATTACTTCTCAATTTTTTTCTTTTCTTTCTTGTCTTTTTCTTCTCCAGGGCATCTTGGAGTTGGGTGATTGCCGCCAGCATGGAGGACTCCGCCGTCTGCCACGCTTGCTCCTTCTCCATCACGGTCCTTCTCAGATCTTCAGTTGTGTTAAGGAGGTCAGATTTCTCCTCCTGCCACTGGACTCTGCACTTCTTCAGCTCTTGCTTTGCGTTTCTCAGAGCAGCATCAAGTCTTTCACTGACTTGTAGCTGCCCTTGATGTTGGGGCTGGTACATGGTTTTAAGGCCTTCAAAACCCTCACAGAGACACATCTCTCTTCCTTCCTGCCTTCCAGGTGTCTCGTTTGAATTTTAGCCTCTCATTAGCCCTCTTCAGAGCAGCTGTGGCAGTTTTTTTTCTTTAACCTGGACCTCATGAGTGCTCTTCAGGATTTCCAGGTCTTTGAGAAGAGTCTATTCCTGTTGCCAGACTTCCAAGGTGAGTTTTTGCTCGTGATTTGGCTTCCATAGTGAACTTGAGCTCCTGATTGGCAGTGTTTATAGCTTTTTGGATTTGAGTTCCCTCTCTTTGTCTTTAACTCTGGCCACGAGAGTTTCTTTCTCTTTAACCAGATCATCATGTGCACTCTTACGGTTTTTCAGGTCGTTGAGGAGAAGCATCTTCTCCTCATGCCAGGCATCTCAAGTGAGTTTGAGCTCCTGATTGGCCTCTTCTGAGCTTCTTGGAGGGATTTGATTTCCTTCTCTTTTTCGGTAACTCCGGCCGTGAGAGTTACTTTCTCATTAACCGCGACATAAGGGTTCTTAAGGTTTTTCAGGGCTTTGAGGAGAAGCATCTTCTCTTCCTGCCAGGCTTCTGAAGTAAGTTTAAGCTCCTTACTGGCCGTTTTCTGAGCTTCTGCGACGGATCTGATTTCCTCTTTTTCGTCAACTATGGCATTTACCTTTCCATGGCTTTCGCCAACTGAGTTAATCTCAAGTTGCTCTTTCACAGTCTTCAGACTGTCCTTGAGGGCTTCAATTTCTCTCTCTTTTTTTCTGAGCAAGTGTCTGCAAGACTTTTTCCACTCCTCCCACTGGTAACGACCCTCATCAAGCTCCTGTTTGATTTTACTGAGAGCTGCCGTGTGTGATTCTGTTGTGACATTTGCTGCCTGCACTTGACTGGAAGCCTGCTTTTTCATCACTTCCTTGAGCATCAGGTCTTTCTGCCTGAGCTCCACACGCAGCCAATTTGTGAGTTGTTTGAGGGCTTCGTTCTCATTCTGCACGTTTTTTAGCCTTCCAATCTCTTCCTGAGCTTTTAGCAGTCTTTCATGCAGTAACTCAGTCTCATGACGATAAATCTCAATTTGTGGCATTGGAGTGAGGGGAGCGTCTACGTTTTGCATTTCAGAGTCAGACTCTTAATTTCGTCTCCTTTGTTGTCCTGGAACTTTTTTTTTCCTCTTGATGTAACAAACGCCGTGTTTATAGCAGAAGCTCACATCACTTGTATGAAACTCATCTGTATGAGATCGAAGGCAGATGACATGAAAGAACCCTCCATCTCCCATAGCAACTGTTACCATGTTCCATAGTAACTGTTGCTATGGGGCATGGCACAGGGGAGTTTATGAATAAACCAGAGTATGCCCC
>JAQQAE010002844.1:0-21421 GCA_029823295.1 Pseudamia nigra | reverse complement strand
GAACTACAATTCAAAAGCAATGTCTGATTTTCATTGGTTAATTTTCATAAAATTTTTATTTATTATTACTTTTGTCACATTCAAGTTATTTCTGTGACCATTGTGAGTTTTTTTGTCATTTACAGAGGGGTACCAACAATTTTATCCACGTCTGTATTTGTATTATTTTATCTAACTGGTGCTGCATTCCTTTTTTCATAGAGATGAGGAGAATTTCTGTGCTACAGTACCAAAGGATGGACGATCGTACTCTCCTACTCTCTTCTCCCAGACTGTCCGGGTACTGAAGAAGATCAACAAACCTGGGAACATGATTGTTGCTTTTGGGCTCCTTGCAGATAAAATAAAGGTAGAATTTGACCTGTACATATTTTACTACAGACAAAAGTAGGGCTCAAGTTTAAGATACTTACTTTATGAATTTTGCATCATAGATAATGCAATAATCTGAACAGCATAATGATTATATGGCATCGTGTCTGATTTAGTCCCATGCAGACAGGCAACAACAAGAAGAGGAGACATATGCAGATGCTCCCGATGAGTTTCTGGACCCCATCATGTCCACTCTGATGCTGGATCCTGTGCTACTTCCGTCTTCTAATGTCACTGTAGATCGGTCAACAATAGCAAGGCATCTCCTCAGGTTAGTCAGTGTGCCTGAAATTGTCTCAAGTTTGAAAATCCAGTTGTTCCAAATGTATTATTCATTTTTATAAAGATCATCCATTGCAAAGAGTTTAGTTTGTAAAATTCAAGGGCAGTTGAGGATCTAACATCATAGCAATAATCGTAATATACTTAATTATGTTTTCATTGGTGTATAATTTCCTTTTGTTACATGAGCCTTTTACATCTACAGTACTAAAGGAGTGTAATCACGTCCAGAGTTTTCTGTTTGCACTGTAGGTTACGGTTGACTAATTCCTAGCTATTTGTGGACAGTAGCACCCAGCATTAAGGTGCATTACCATATCTATTACATACTGTGCTGGGATGAATATGAGCCAACTAATATTCATTTAATTAGAAAGCCTAAAATTATTGGTATTTTGCTGTGGCAACCCCTGAGGGGAGCAGCCGAAAGGAGAAGAAGAAAGCCTAAAATGGGCTAAATACTAACAAGGGACATTGCATCATTTTTAATAATGATTGTAGGATAGGATGAGGAGTATTCATTTGGTTGCTGTGTGTAAAGTCATCACTTGATGTCACAAAACTTTTTAAAATGTGTAGAAATTAACCTTTATTGATAATTTACTCCTTGCAGTGACCAGACAGATCCTTTTAACCGCAGTCCTCTTACAATGGACCAGATCAGGCCCAATGAAGAGCTCAAACAGAGGATCTTACAGTGGCTGGAGAAACATAAGCAGGAGAGTCTGCAGCTTGGACCGAGCGGCTAGTCCTTACCCCTCACTGGGAGAAACTGTGAAGACAGTCTTGTTTTTTTTCCTTTTTCCCGGCGTGCTCCATGCTGCAAATCCATGGTATTCTGTCCTCTGTGGATTGCTTCACACTTCTTCAGTACAACAAACATATTTTAGCATCACATGCTTTTCAGGCTCTTTGGGCTTCATGCAAGCTGTAGCTCACCAGCTCTTGACAAGTTCAGAATCCACACAGTAGCTGCTCTGCTCCTAAGATGGCAACACCAGTTCCTCTCCCCCTGAATACTGTGTATTAATCAGTTATTATTGCATTCAGAATTGTGGCCAGTGGCCACTCAGTGAGACTTGTTGAGACTACTGTACAAATCCCCCAACTGAGCCACTGGCCAAGACAAGGTTTTATATTGCAAGGTAAGTATTTTGGGAAAATCAAATGACAGATGGCTGGAGTTGTCTCTACTGTGATTTTGATTTTACCTTTGCAAAGAATACCTCATACACTGCCTACTTAAGTGGCTGAACACCTGATATTAAGACTTTTGGTTAAACCTCACAGACAGATTAAAGTACAGCTCAGTGAAACTAAGAAAATGGAGATTTGACTTTAATTTTACAGTAAATGATTTAAGATTCACTGTGCAGGGTTCAAAATCTCGTCCCCAACGGAGCAAAACCTCGACATTGTGTTCATTTAATTGGTGCTTGGCGGATATTGAACATTTTACATTAAATAACAATATGAAATAAAAGAAATACAATTTTTGTATATTAAAAACATTTCCAAGTGCTGTGTTTTGGATATTGCTACAGAGTACTTGGAATAGAGTGAAAATGTGGGAGCTGCTCACAGCAGCTTAAACTAATTGCACATAGTGGTCTGACAGGGACATTTTGAAATACAAGCCAACAGTAGATGCATTATAGTATTTAATGCTTAGAGAAGCATTTTTGCTTCAGGTTTAAATGATTTCATTTGGAAAAAAGACAGTTTTGTTGTGTATTGCCTTGTCACTTTGTATTTGTGAAAATTAAAAGGCAGAAATTTAATTAAGTTGTAGGTTTGGAAAACATGTTGAATCTTTGAAGGAGCAGGTTTAGCCTCAGCAGTGATGATTTGCAACAGACGACAGCTTCAATTAGAAAAAAGGACAAACACAGAAACAAAAATCACTGTGGCTTTCAGTAATCACAGGCACTGTCTGTACAATTATTTACCAACACATGCCCTTCCACTGACTTACAAACGTGGTCTATATGTGTCTTTGAAACTAGAATGTGTTGGTTGTTTAATACTAACGCAACATGTTTCAGTCAGAAATTATAGGTTATATATGAGTTGCAAATATTTTTAATGGGAGACATAATAACCTCTTAATTAACTCATTATTACACGAACTGTATGCTGACTGCCTCTTTAGAGATTTAACCAGAAAATATTAGTGTTCAGTTATTTTTGGCTGGCAGTGTTAATGTGGTAATCATTCTCCTTAGAGATAACACTTAGGATATTAGGTGATATACTCTCATCTCTTTTGAACAGAATGTGTGTTGTGTGCAAGCCAAGTGTAATAACTTACGGCTAAACAATAGAAATGGTGCCTGAAACCAAAAGCCTTGCAGTGATTTCAGCGAATGATGACCTTTTATTTATTTAATCCAAAGACTTTAGTCAAAGTTTCGTTTGCTTGGGGTACAGCAGTGGGTAGAAAGTCAAAAAAGGATTGTTTGAAAAGGTTCTCATTGAAGACTGATTATAAAAAAGTGGCAAAATGTCAGAGAATTTGTTGGCATGCCCACTAACTGTATGATGAATATCCAACACCCAAATGATGACGTAGGTTAAATTATAATGCAATATATCTGTTCTTATTGTGAGTATAAAATCTTTATTTTGAATGTACAGATGATTGATATGATTAAAAAATAAAACTAAGGTACATTGT
Organism: Pseudamia nigra; assembly: GCA_029823295.1. Classification (NCBI taxonomy): domain Eukaryota; kingdom Metazoa; phylum Chordata; class Actinopteri; order Kurtiformes; family Apogonidae; genus Pseudamia; species Pseudamia nigra. Next base: position 18,087 of record JAQQAE010002844.1, on the reverse strand, counting down.
TGAGGAACGTGTCCTGTTGTCTGTAAAAATCATTATCATTTGGTTATTTTATTTGTGCTTTATTTTTCAACTTCGGGGTTTAAATAGTTGAGCTTTAAATTTAAACGGACCACATATTTCACACGGATGTCTGTGCTTTTGCCTGCAACAGCTAAAAAGAGACAAGACAAACCCCTTGTTTTTCGTCTAAAATTGACATAACTGGACAGTAAAATATATAAGTGCATTTCCCGACTGGATTACTATCCTAAAATTGTGTAGTCCACAGGTGTTGCAGTATAGAAGTAAACATTACACTACAGCATATAGTAGTCGGGTGTAAAATCCTCATTAGTTGTCATTTTGAGAACAGGGCAAATGTACTTTGACGAGGTATAATTTAATGTGATGCATAATAAATGGCACATCCCTACATTGACATATTAACTAATAACCATCATCTTAATCATCAGCTTTCTTTTTAATACTTAGTCTTGTGGTGCCTTTGTCCTCTTTATGCCCTGGTTGAAGAATCAACATCACTAACTAACGGTCTGGTACTTACTTGTGATTCAAGTGCGAGGCGCCTTTCCCGGGCAAGGCCCCTGAACCTGATTTGGATTCGGCTGTGCAGAGCCTGAATAGGGCCGCTGAGGAAATGCATTGTCGGGGTTTCTCCAGTTCCGCCCCGCAACATGCATAACGATGTGTCGGCCAGTGAGAGCAGAGCGCTGTGGTCGAGGTTGTTTATGTGAGTGCTGGGTTAGGGTTCCGCCCACCGAGGTATCTCTGATCGCAGGGCAGACAGGCAGAGAGTGTAAAATGGCGCACAGCTGTCGGTGGCGGTTCCCCGCTCGGCCCGGAGGGAGCAGCAACTCCGGTACCGGGAGGAGAGCGGGCCGGATTAGAGTTACTGCCTCTCTGCGGAACGTCTCAGGAGCCCACCACAACGCAGCTGGGCTTGGACCCGGGTTTGATGCTGCACTACAGGTCTCTTCGGTTATCGGAAGCAACCTGCAAAAATTTCGGGATGTTTTGGGGGAATCGAGTGACTCGAGCAGCGGGGAGGTAAGCACAGGACAGGATCGAAGCAGTCCTTGGAGCATCGTTTAGACAGCGGGGCACAGTTTAGCTCCACGGAGGAACCTCACGGTGTCTTTGCAGAGCACTTAGAGCTAACGGTTACTCAGCCCAAACGTTGACCATCATCTCCTCTTCCCAACGTTGAAAGTGGCTGTGAGCAAAGTTGTCATTGCCAGGATGCTCAGTTAACTTTGAGTTGGATGTATGGCCTGAAACGTTTAAGTATGTATTTTCCATTTGTTAGAAACAATACCAAGGACCAAGTGGGTATCAGATTTACAGTCTCAACAGCCCTACTGGAAAGAAAGTTTTGCTCACCTCAGTGTAGTGTAAGGACAGGCTAACGTTACATCCCCACAGTATGGATGAATTGATGCTAGCACGAGTTTGCTAGCCCGACCAAAACATTGGATGAATCTTTCAGTTTTACACCGTTTATTAAAACTATAATGCACCGCACATATTGTGGTGCATCTGTCGTACATACATAACTAAGCTATTACAACTGCGTTAGTTAGCTACTTGACATTAGCTTGATTTGAAGCCCTGAATATTGAGCATGTTGCCCTCAAATGCATGTACATTTACACGCAGTAAAAGTTACAGTTCTGTGTCAGCATCAACATTAAATTCCCAGTGTTAGATGTCATTTATGCTTATCATAGCGACGTTTCCCTATGGTGCAATAGGACAGGACCTTGAAGGTAGCGTGTAATGTGTTTGAAAACTGGACATGTCAACTTGAAGGAGGCGATAGTGTGTAGTTGGGTTTGTAACGAGCTAACGTGAACTTAGCGTCAGTCTGCAGCGTCTCCGAGATGAGCTCATCATTAGTCACTTTCCTCGTTTCTATTAGATAGTATTTGTTATGGAAAAAGCAGAATACGTGGCTAATAAATGAGCTTATTTGCCAGCTGTTTGCAGTGAGGTGTCACCCTTCCAGCGAGGTTTGGCTAACATAGCTGATTAGTTAGCTCTGAGGCTAGCTGTCTACATATCACAGCTAAAACTACACCATTATTTTCCTTTCCGAAGCGACGCTAAAGTTGCAGGTTTGCTCAGGAGGTTTTCGTGTTTAGCCCCGACCTGCATATTGCTACGCAGCGAGTTCAGCATCAGGCTGAAGTTGACAGAGCTCATGCATAAACCCAAATTATTTCCAGTGCACTTTGAGTGTTAAGCTAAGACAGCTACTATGCTACGCACTACGCCACGCTAGCCATCGGGGCTATTGCTGATGCATAGGAAAATGGGAGGTGGACATGTTTTCCCCTGCGCTACACAGCCAGTGCGTAGCTAGTACCAAAAATATGAGGTTTATAATGCTTACAAATTAAGGATAATAGATAGCCACACAGTCGCAGTCACTCTCTTCAGTGTTAACATGCTATAAAGGACATATCGGAAGGGTTTTATATCTGAACTAGGTTCGTTTTAAGAGAGAAACAAGGCTTGCTAGTGACAGTGCGCATGCAGGGCTGGCTACAATAACAACGAGCCCCTTCTTGACGGACCGTGTGATGTGGGGGTGTGTTCGCCTTAGCGAACTACCATCTTCCTCCTTCATGATGAGCAGCATGCGTTCGTTGCAGTGGGAGTATACTGTGTGGGGATGTTTACCACCAGCACCAGTGGTCGTAGTGCAGTAATGCTTACATTACTGAACTTAAATCGCGTTTGTATAGAAGTCAGATAATGATTTAAAGCATCATAAGGCTGAATACATATTACCGTAATTGGTAGTGGAAATGATTGATGCGTAGCTGTCGGACTTTGCAGAATAGTTTGAAATATTTCCCAATTCATTAGTTTTTTGTTGAGAATTTGAACTTTAAAAATGGCTTGATGGCAATGTTTTGGAGGCTAATTAATTTTGAAATATCAAGCTATGGTTTGTGTATTTTTTTTTTTTTTTTAAATCTGTCCCACTCTTTAGTAAATGAAACGATCACATTTTGGGAAGTCTGGCGACATAAAACTACTACAGAGCCTAAAATATGTATATGATTTGCACTTGCATTATGATTCGTTTATTGACTTCAGTGGTGTGTGTGATGAGAAGCAAAACATAAACTTTGTCTGCTAGTGGCCCTTTAAGTTGCTGGTTCTGACCTTTTTATACCGGATGAACAGGAGTAAAGCAGTATTTAGGATGTGTAGAGAGGCTGGGCCATTAAATCCCAGTGGAACTTAAATCCTGTGGAGGTTGCAGACACAGCATGGTGATTTCTTTGAGAAGCAGTGCGGTGTCTGTTTGGCCAGACTGGGGCAGGATTGTTCAGGCTCCCCGCAGCCTGCTGAGCTCACAGGGCTACCCTGAACAGAGCGCCAGCCGGACACTTGGCCACCCCTCCTTCCATCCAGGCAGAAAGACCGAAATCCACTTCAGACATACACAACACGTCTGAGAGGCAGAGGAACTTTTCTTCTGACAGCTGCCACTTTGGAATGGATTACTGAGCCTATTGGGGTGGCTCAAAAGGGTGCTTGTAGGCTGTTGCTGTCCAAATGAAGCCATTTGTTAGCTTTTGTGTATGTGTTGGGAATTCATTTTCTTGATCCACCCAAATTGTCATTGCTTGTTTTATGCAGAATGCAGTCCATTTTGACTTTGATGTGAATGTATTACCTTACTACTCCCTGCTCAAAAACCTCAGCTATAACCTGACTGTCCAGATGATCAGGTTTTGCAAAATCTTACAAAATTTTTCTTATAATTTGCATCCATGCATTCACATATTATAACCAGTATTTAACCATCAATACAGAAGTGCAGCTGAATAGATGTATCAACCCAGATGTCTTTTTGCCTCACTGGTTTGAGAGGAATGGTGTGTTTGAGCGGAAGGGGCTTCAGTCCAGCAGGTGCTTAGCCTATTTAAATGGAAGCCCCCTCTATCCCATCTTCCTCCCCCCACTCTACACCCGTTTCTGAGACAGCGTGTGGATTGGAGCAGGAAGCTTTGTGTCTGCTTTTATTCTGGCTCTCACAAAGTGCGGGCGGCTGAAAGAGCGCAGGCAGGGATATCAAAGGGTGCGGGGCGACTCCCCTCCTCCCCACGGGACAACGCCGGGAAGAGAATTAGTCACAGACCCTCCCATCCATGGCTTTATTCTGCTACAGCAGGCAAGCAAGGAGCTTTCACCTCTGCTCTAGGAGTTGCCTGACTGAGAGAAAGGCAGCAATTGTGTCTTCTTTCTTACTCTTTGTGTGTGTGCGTGCATGTGTGCGTGTGGTAGGGGTGTCCCTCACATTTTATGTCCCTTATTGCACTCAGGAGTAGGCGTTTCTTCTTTGTCTTTATTTTGATTCGAATTTCAATTCACACTGTGACTTTGGATGGGCTAGTCCTGGTCCTGTCCGGTCTACATACAGTTGTGTCACCACGTGCCAATCACACTGTTTGTCTTTGTCCAGTGACTGTCTCCTTATGTGTTAGGTGTAAGAAAACGAGGGATCTCACCCTGGAAGTTTGTTTGATGTGTGCTGTTAAACAAATGTGGAAGATGCACAGAGTGCTGGGACACTTGAAAAAACGTCCACCTTTTGTTTAGGGCTACCAGGGGTCACAAAGCAGTGCTGCTGTGTAATTCACACTGGTTGAGAAAAGAAGATCATCTAATCACATCACTGACCACTGAACATACTCTCTTTAATGTCACTATCCTGCCAGTATGACTTATAGTTGTGTTGTTGTGTAGTTAATCGTATTGGTTGGAATGTTTCTTGGAATGTAGCCTTTTTTAGCTATGTGTCATCAGAGTGGTGTATAGGAGTATGAGCTCATCAACATCATACGTTATTCCAGGAATGGTTGAGGCGAAGTGTCTGTATGATGAATCCAAGAAGAATAATTCTTAGAATATGTCAAAGAAAAGCATTTCTATGTCAAAGAGGAAGACTGACTGAATAAGAGACATTTTCCAGTATCGAAGTTACCACCAGGGTCCTGTTGGTTGATTGTTTTTTTTTTTTTTTCTGTTGACACTGTCATTTGCAGTATTTTGACATGTGTTTCAGCTTTTATGAGCATTTGCTAGTTACATTCGTGCCTGCATACTCATGTTGGTTACTGATCAAAATTGACCTACGGTATCTATTAACTTCTCAAATTGAAAACATACTTCCTACTTAGTTTTTTTTTTTCAGTTTTTAATCTGAACTGCTGTTTGACTTCTTCTAAATGGTGCCAGAAACAAATGAAAGTCCCTGAGCATTTTTCTGCACAAAGTACTGTCAAAATGATATCAAGCTGTACATATACCCCAAACTAAATTCATATCCGCTTATACCTCTCAGGGACAGTCCCTTAAAACCTGTGAAAGTACAACAATGTAGCTTTCACAGTGAGTTGGTTGGATTTGTCATCTTCAGTTCTAATTGAAATTATGTAAGGGAAATTGATTTTGACAAGCAGCTTGCCATCATGAAGTAAAGGTGCTCATGAGAGTGATGGAGGAAGAACATGGGCAGTTGTGTTCAGAGCTATCTGGGTGCTCCTAGACCACAAGCATAAATAAAAACACAAAAGAGCAATCTGGTCTTCCTTGTAAATCTTCACAGGAGAACTTTTCTAGACAAGAGTGTTTGTTTACTTCTTGAAGTTATCTCCCTTTGCCTGCCCTGCTATTGAGCTCATGGTACACCTGTTTTGCACGTTGCCTCTCTGTACCCAGTAGCCAGTGGGCGGGAAGCAAGCATGCAATGAGTGAGTGACTGAATGTGTTTGGGAGCATGGCAGAGTGCAGAAACAAGGGGGGAGGAAAGGGGAGCCTTGTCATGTGTGGGAGGCCTGTTTAGATTGGGATTTGGCAAGCTTCTGCATGAGCATGTTGAAAACCCAAACCCCTTTCATCCTCAGCACTCCCAGGAGACAGTTCTGCTCCCTCTGTTGTTGCTGGTGCATGTGGTCAAGATGCTGCTTCTTTTTTCTCTCCTCCTCTCCCTCCTCCTACAACCCTCCTTCTTTCCTCACTATGGTTTGCCTGGTTGACTGTGCTCCCCTCCCCCGCATCCTCACGCACCCTTGTGTCCTGCTTGTTTACATCTTGCAGGGGGTGTTTTTTTCCTCCACCCTAAACATGCGTATGAGAAAGGTGTGTGCCTAATGGCTAAATATGCGCATGTATTAGTGTGGATTTGCATAAACCCATGCAGTTCGCGCTATGCACTTGCCTCTAGAAGATCATGTTGTGATGTCATCCAGTGATACTGGTACTATCACAGCGAGTCAGAGTTGTCCGTTGGTACTCCGCCCCCCTCAGCTCTGCAACAACACCTAGTAAGAGCACAATTTGCTCACAGAGGAAAGGATGCTGGAGTCAGAGTGAGGAGAGAAGAAGAGGAGCGAATGAAAATAAACACATAAGAAGCAAAGGATGCTAAGATGCAGTGACTACCAAGGGGTGCTTAGATAAATATTGATTTTTGGGGTAAACAGCAGTTTTTACCATCTGTCATGCTTATTTGTTAATATGTACAGCAGACAAGAGAGGCTGTTTGAAACACCTAAATACTTTTCTATTTACTCAGTGTGCGATCGTGCTCTGTTGAACTCTGGTGGACAGATGTAGGTATCAGCTATAAATGTTGTGATATGTTTACCTATTAGCGGTTGGTATTTGGTTTGCAAGTAGCTATGGATTTGTGTAGACTACACTTCAATAGCAGCTGCTCTACAAACTGGGCCAATGAGAACTCCACTGCGTCCCCACTCGCTGCTATAAATAAACATGATGAAATGACATACTCACCTCCACTCTTAAACACACACTGATTGCAAGTAGCAGTGGCACAGAGAGGATCATGAAGATTTTAATCATTCTCTGGTGAGTGCTTTACTGCACATCTCAAAACTAGTGCACTAGAGGATCAATTGGCAGTGTGTCTATATTACAAGCACAGTTGCAAGCACGATTTCTTCAGCACACATTGTTAGATTTGCTTTCAGAAACACCTGCCATCACACAAAAGACTAAGACATTTTAACTAATTATTTTTATCTTTCTTTCATAAAATTCTCTATTATGTGTTATAAATCTAACAAGATGCTCAGTGTATTACTACCTGTTAGTTCTACGTGTGCAGTGAATTGTTATCACATTCTCTGACAAGCGGAATTTCTGTCTCACTACCAAGCCACTCTCAAATGCTAACTGTAGTCATGACGTGTTAGGCAGCAAATGTTTCAATTTATCTTAAAAGATAGCTGAGTGTAAAGACACCTGAGGCTGACCACATTAGATAGACGTTTATGAGATACATTTATCTTAAAATCAAACATTCCTTTTATCTCAGGTGTCATTCTAAGACCACATGTAGTTTTTGCTGAAGTCAGCATAACATAGCATTACAGCAAAGTGGCATTGCTATAGATTGTAGGTTTTCTTTTGTGTGTTTTTTTTCTAGCTTTACAGCTGCAAATATATGCCCAACCATCTTAGCATTTTACTTGTCCTTTGGGGAATGAGAAGTCAGTGCTATGTGTTAGTCACCTAGCCGACTTGGGATGTTTGCAATTCAAACTGTGTGTTGTGGTTTGAGCCAGCTGCAGGCACAACATCCCTAAAGCCAGAGAAACATGAAAGAATGAGAATAACCCAGCAGGCAAAATTGAGACTCAACACATCATTACAGCTTTCAAACCTTGGTCTTCATCTCAGTCTGACTCTTATAACATGACTCAAATGTTGCACATCTAGGCCAACTGAAAATTTAGAACACTAATGCATGCTGTAAATCTGAAAGTGTAAATCAACTTTGGTCTGTTTTCTGCATTCCAGCTTTAAAAGCAGTAATGTCATGAAAGATTCATTGTTTTCTTCCCTTTTTTGTAGGAAGAAATATTTGGAGGATTTGGAACAGTCACAGAGCAGAAAAGAATACAGAGCCCTTTAGCAACTTCTTCAGGTATTGTTACTTTTAGCAATTCATTTAATCTCTCTTTAAACATAGACTTCGAAAATGTTACTTTTTTTTCCCAACCTCCCAACTTTTTGTCTTAATTTTCTCAACATAAGATACTGTGTGTGTAATGTTTTGTATTTTTTTCCCATTCGCAGACACACCTATACAGGAAAAGAAACCCAGAGGTCGACCCCCACGGGCCCTTACTACTCAGAAACCTCCTGCAAGCTTGCCCTCACCCTCCTCTCTTCCCTCCCCAACACAGGATAAGCCTGAAGGCCTTGAAAGGCCAGCTGAGAAGGTGAAAAGGTTGCCTGGGAGGCCACCTGGCACTGGGGAAAAGAGAAGAGGTCGCCCCCCATCTGCAAATAACAAGAAAACGTGGGGTGCAGGCAACAATGCAGCAGGAGAGGACAGGCAGGCTGGGACTGAGTTGGGAGTAGACACAGGGGAGGAAGATGGTAAAGGTTCAACCCAGCCTCATGACACTGAGGCCAGGCTTCCCAAAGGTGTACAGGGTGATGCCAAAGTACCCAACCTGAAGAGGCTGAAAGAAACAAAACTCAACCCTCTCAAGTCACGGCTCAAGACTTTGCCTGGTGTCCCCCGCCGCAGACGAGGGAGGCCACCCTCAGCTGAGCGGCTCAAAGCTGAGGCTGCAGCAGCTGCTGCTCAGCTGTCTACCACTGGTGAAGGTGGGGAAGGGAAGCAGAAGACATTTAGGGCTAGAGGGGGTGACAAAGGCACAGAACCACACACTCCTCCGCAGCCTGTGCTAAGGAGTGAGGATGGTGCAGAGGGTCAGGGCTCTTCAAAAGCCCCAGCTTCTCCTTCACCCTCCACGCCAGGCAAAGCAGTAGGCCTCAGAAAAAGCCCTCGCCACAGAAAGCCTGTCAGAATTGTTCCTTCTTCTAAACGCACTGATGCAACTATTGCTAAACAGCTGCTGCAGCGTGCTAAGAAAGGTGCACAAAAGCGATTGGAGAAAGAAGCAGGAGCCACTGGTGGAGGTGGGGCAGGAGCCATTGAAGCTGGCATCAGGAAGACCCAGCTAAAGAACATTAGGCAGTTCATCATGCCTGTAGTTAGCACAGTTTCCCTTCGCATCATCAAAACACCCAAGCGCTTCATTGAAGATGAGGGCAGCTTTGGAACACCAATGCCTCACATGAAAATGCCACGATTAGAAACAACCTCCACATCTGTCTCTACATCTGTCCAACCCACCACTACTATGGCTTCCTCATCCCCTTCTCCTAACCTGGTCTCTTCCACAACAACTGTAACCAGCACCGGAACCACTGCAACAACGGAATCCCTTCCTCCACCACCACCTCCTGCCCCTGTTACTACTAGTGTTCCATCAACAGCTGCCAGTCTTGTCAACAGCAATACAAACAGTGCTACTAATGGACGATTTAGCAGCACGGCGTCTTGTGGGTCAAGTGCTGTGTCACAGCATTCTTCTCAGCTCTCCTCTGCAGAGTCTTCCAGATCCAGCAGCCCCAGTTTGGATGACTCATCATGTGACTCTCAGGCTTCTGAGGCCACACAGGCTTTATCAGAGCCAGAGGATCACTCTCCGTCCTTGCAGGGAGAGAGGGAAACCAACTTGTTGCACAGCTCACAGCCTCCCTCCCCTCCCTCTGAGCCAGAGCAAGTGTTATCTGAGAGGAGTCGAAGAGGCCAGAGAAGACGGGGTGTGAGTCGGGGAAGTCAGAATCAGAGGGTGAGGGAGACCCTTACGACAGCGGCCAAAAAGCCCATCATCAGCCCTCCAACAGGAGTGCTGATGTCCTCGTCTGCACTTGTCAACTCCCAGCAAGCTTCATCTACAGCTTCCTCGTCTTCACCTCCACCTCCGCCTCTTCTGACCCCTCCACAGCCTCCTCAGTCTTCTTCCTCCAATACAGCTATCAGTGAACACCACACGCAGTCACCCTGGATGTCACACTCCATTTCTCCTTTTCTTCCGGGGCCATCAGTGCTGTCTAGCTTGTCAGACAAACGAAGCCGCTCAATTTTGAGAGAGCCCACCTTCCGTTGGACATCCTTGTCTCACCCTGAGCAGCAGTACTTTTCCTCTGCTAAGTATGCTAAGGAGGGCCTCATCCGCAAGCCTGTATTTGACAACTTCCGTCCTCCCCCTCTCACAGCTGAAGATGTGGGACTGTTGCCTCAAGGTGTTAGTGGAGGAGGGGGAGCTGCCCCAGTCACATTCCCTGCACCAGGTGGTGGAGGAGGAACGGTGACTCGTCTATTTGCCCCTCTGCACCCCCACTCCCACCACCAACATGCCTCCTCCTCCTCATCCCGTTTTGATGCTCCACTCCAGAAACGCAGCCCATTGCTTCGTGCCCCACGCTTTACGCCCAGCGAAGCCCACTCTAGGATTTTTGAGTCTGTTACTTTACAGTCATCTTCTGGAAGCAGTCCTGGCTCTCTCTCTCCACAGCAGTCATCGTCCAGCTCAAACAGAACCTTGCGGCACAGGAGACGACTGGTCTCTGGGACAGTTCGTGGCCAACCGCGGTCTCCTTCCCACTCAATGACCAGACGCAGCAGCCAAGTAGGAGGCCAGATATCTGTGGGGAAAGGCCCTTCAGAGATGCCTGCATTGGCAGGCTCTGTCTCCAGTAATAACCCCACTTCTTTACCAGGCGTCTCTGCAAGCCCACTAGCCGCTAGTGCCTTAACTCCTGCTCATTTCAGCCCCTTCTCCACTGTGTCCCTGGGTGTGGCCTCACAAGGGACACCTGACAGCAGGAGAGGGAACATTGGGAACCCTCCTCTGTCAGCTCCAACTGTTGCTTCTCCACTGTTTCCGCTTTTTCCTTCCAGTGCCCAGGACACAGGGCGAGGAGCTGGAAAAGGAACTAAAGAAAAATGCATGTCAGTTCCACAGGAATCTATTCCAAAAGAAAAAGAAAGGGATTCTGAGAAAAGCAGGGAGAAAGAAAAAGAAAATAAAAGAGAAGGGAGAAAGGATTTAGAAAAAAGAAGTAAGATTTCTTCGCCAGATGGTTCCCCCAACCCACCTTTGAGCCTCTTTACCGTGGATGGGAGGGACACCGAAGATGCTCTCTTAACTGCTCCAAAAAAGACTCCTGGGAGGAAAAAATCTGCATCAGTTGACACGACTTCTGACACTGCTTCTACTGAGGGGCGTGGGCTTCATTCAAGTGTTCCCTTATCAGTCGCTAAAGGACGTCTGTCTAAGAAAGTCAGACCTTCTGAGAAGGACATAGAGAATGAAGATGGGGAGAAGGAGAAGGAGAAACAAAATGCTCCTAACCAGCAGACAACAAGCCTTCCAGTGCAGCCAGGCAGACAGCTTCCTGTCTCCTCTATAGAATCAGTGTTGGCACAAGCAGAGAAACAGCCTGTGACTGACAAGCGCGTAGTCGGACTGCTGAAGAAGGCCAAAGCCCAGCTCTCCAAGATAGAGAAGAGTAAGCTAAAGCCTGCAGAACAGACCAAGGTCCAGGTCAGTTTTTCCTTCAGTTATTATGACTTCACAACAAAAAGGTTCTTGGTGTCTCCAATTCCCATAATATAGCCACAGGCAATTTTGACATGATGCTATAATATTTGCTATAAATAGAAATCTGTGTTTGTACTCAGTCTGAAACTTGATAATAGGAAAGTCCCACAGAGGGGAATTCTGTTGCCTTCATGCATTATGCAGAGAATAGCAATGCCTGCGCTTTTGAAAGTATTGTACTTTAAAATAATATATTCCCCTGTTAATATAATGACTGTGCACAGTCATTTCACATTTTCAAGAAAATTTCCCTCCTTCAGTTAATCTTACAGACCTAGCCAGAGTAAATGGCCTGTAGAAATAGGCATGAACCACAGCAAGACCTATTCTACCACATTCTCATTTTCCCTGTTATAACTGAACATTTTTCACTGATAGATCCACAACAAGTTGGATGATAGTTTTAAACATTAAAGGAACAAATGCCAGTTTTGTGTGTTGGTATAGAAGTATCTGAATACTTTTTCACTGCAAAGAAGTATGGCTAGTAATATCTATTTCCCTGTGATAATTTCATTTTGTTGAACAGGGTCAAGAGAGTGACTCGTCAGAAACCTCAGTCCGTGGTCCACGCATCAAGCATGTATGTCGCCGTGCAGCTGTGGCTCTAGGCCGCAACCGGGCAGTGTTTCCTGACGACATGCCCACACTTAGTGCCTTGCCCTGGGAGGAAAGAGAGAAGATCCTATCTTCCATGGGGAATGATGGTGAAGCACACCTGCCATTTGATTTTACTAACTTGCATCTAATAAAAATCACAATGAAGAGCTCCAGCAACAGACTGTGCTCACACATTAGAGATTTATTCAGATGGGGGAGATTAGTGACGACAGGCTTATTGGTCACTTGGCAACGTGGCTTAAATTACGCTCACTGATTTGTAAATTAATTTCTCATTTTTCTAGAATAACATCAAACAGTCACATACACTACCAGTCAAATGTTTGGACACTTTCTCCTTCAGTGTTTTCATCTATTATTGGCGGGTGGACGGACAATGATATATATCCCCTGTCAACTTCTTTCATTCTATTCATCGGGATATATTGTTGGGATCCGTCGCCAGAAGATGCGTCTGGCGCCATATCTACTACAGTTTCCATCTAATTTTGCAGAGTGGTCCACAACAACATTCTCTTCTGTCATTTTGGCAATTGGAAATAGGGCCCAAAAAGTTAGAAAAACGATTTTGAGGCCTTGTTATAAATGTCCTGTTGTAACTCCAGTTCTTCATCCAATCTGCACCAAACTTTACATGTAGGATAAAGGTCCCATCCCGAACACAACCCTATGACAATAATGTATACGAGTTATAGTGCCACCTATAAATAAGTAAAATGCTGTATCTCAGCTGCAGGTGATCACATCTGTCTCAAATATGATAAAAGTTCATGTCTGAACATGTGTATAGCAACATTTAATATAAATCACAGTGCCACCTGCTGGTAACAGGAAGTGAGCCTCATCGCATCAACCTCATCTGATTGACGTGAAATTTTCAGGGTGAGTTCTGTGGATGGTGTTAAGTGGCACGGCAGCAGAGAGACCCCTCAGCCACTGCCCGGGTGCCGTCGTGCGGAGTGCGAGGGCCTGTTCAATGCTGCTAGCAGCTTTAATAATTTTGCAGGTTTTTTCTTTAGTTTCTTTCTTACATTGTTAGGTTTCAAGAATATACAGTACTATACTTACGTCTACTCATTGTTCAGTTTTTTGTTGCTGGTCTGAAAATAACAGCTTGGGTGGACAACAGCCTTGGTGGAGTTTTGTGCTCTCTGAGTATATTAGCAGTTGATCTTCCATGACATGAAGTTGGTCCCCCTTTAAATTTTGCTGGGGAAGTGGAGGATATTGCTCACTATGTTTGCTTGTTTTTATAGCTTTCAACATTGTACATTAAAATGGTAGACCCTATCTGAGGTGCTGTAAATTGGTGGTTTCTGAGGCTGATAATTCTAATTGATTTCTCCTCTGCAGCAGAGGTAGCTCGGTCTTGCTTTCCTGGGATCATCCCCATGAGAGTCAGTTTCATCATAGCATTTGATTGTTTTGGTGACAGCACATGGGGACGCATTGAAAGTTCTTAAGATTTTTTTTTTGATTGATTGACCTTCATTTCTCAAAGTTATCATGGAGTGTCTTTTCCAATTAGTTAACTATTTCTTGCTACAATATGGATTTGTGCAGAAGTGGTAGGAGCAGTAATTGGACTGTTGACTCTGTAGCCATCCTTCCCCTGCACAAGACACCTGATATTCCAAAGGCAGGGAAGGGCACAAATTAACTCACCTGTGAGTTGAAAAGTATTCAGGTGACTACCTTGTGAATCTGATAGAAAATGCCATGAGTGTACAAAGGCGTTATCAAAGCTAACTGTGGCTGCTTTGGACAATTTAAAAGATAAAACATGTTCTGAATTATTTAACAGCTGTTTTTATTTATTACATAATTACATATGTGTTGTTTCAGAGTTGGCCTGTTTTCAGTATTAATGAACAGTGTTGAACATAAAAAAATGAAGATGAAATATTAAAGGACAATGTGTGTCCAAAACTTTGACTGGTGTAGAAAAAAAAACATTTAACCTAATACAGTACATCACACAGATTACAGTCCCATTTAAAAAAGAATTCTCTGCCTTGGGATTTTAACATCTTTGCTTACTGCATATATTATGATAGTGAAAGATGTTTACAGATATGTGAAGGCCTGCAGCATGTGTTGATGGTATATTTTTCTTCAGGGAAGAGAAATTTAGTTTGTATCTGCTTCTGATCTTTTTACTCCTGTCTTTGTAATAATGGAGGAGTCTGGATTGAGTGACTTAGCAGCATACAGTAATTGTGGCTCAGTTATATATTGTATCATCATGCATGATGATACAATATACAATATAATGATCTTTGTCATATATGATGTGTCTTTACCTACAGACAAGTCCTCAGTAGCAGGCTCTGAGGAGGCAGAGCCTCAGTCTCCTCCAATTAAGCCACGGGAGACACGGCAAAAAGCTGTTCAAGAAGCTCTTCCCAAAAAGGGGCGTCGCTCACGACGCTGTGGTCAATGCTCAGGCTGCCAGGTCCCAGAAGACTGTGGTGTCTGTACCAACTGCCTTGATAAGCCCAAATTTGGTGGAAGAAACATTAAAAAGCAGTGCTGCAAGTGAGTCTTAGTAAATCATCACAATGAATTCTTTAATAAAACAGTTTTTGTTTAAAAAATCATCGTGAGTCATGAAATATTTAAGTTTTTAAGTTTTAATTCTGTATGTGTCTCTGTGTACAGGATGAGAAAGTGTCAGAACTTACAGTGGATGCCCTCCAAGATGTTTCTTCAGAAGCAGGGCAAAGGCAAGAAGGACAAAAAAAAGAATAAATTGCCTGAGAAGAAGGAAGCTGTCATTTCCGTTAAGGGGCCAAACTTAGACACTGGTTTGAAACCTACTCCTGCACCACCAAAGGAAGAGCCTCCCCGCAAGAAGAGTGAAACTCCTCCTCTAAAGCCAGTAGAAGAGAAGTCAAGACAGCAGCAATCATCAAAACAATCGTCCCCAGCACTGACACCTTCCCCTGCCCAAGTTGAACCCCCTCAGGCCCCCAGCGCAGTCCCAGCCCAGGCTTCATCCCCAGCCACACCACCAGATCCAAAACATCTCTCAGCTGCAAGCGGCACCTCAAATAAGAAAGGGCACAAACCACAGCAGTCCATACCAACATCCTCCTCATCTTCCTCTTCTTCCACTTCATCATCTTCTTCATCCTCATCATCTTCCTCTTCATCATCTTCAGCTCAGAATTCCCCCGCTCAGATGACACAGTCTCATCAGTCTTCCCAACAGCAGCAACGGCCACCAACTACTCAGATGTCGTCAAAAAAAGATATATCCTCCAAAACCCCACTGAGTGAGCTCAAGAAGAAGCCCCAACAGCACTCATCACAACACCACAGCTCAGCGACATCTGTGTCAGATACCGGTAGGAGAATTGTAAAAACTGTACTTTATTAACTGCTGTCTAATGGAACTTCTTTATCTAAATGTTTTGTTCCTTTGCTTCTAACAGGTGATTTTAAACAGTTGAAGAAACCAAGTTCCCGGTCTGTCCCTCCATCGCCTAAACAGAGACCAAAAGACAAGGTAAAAAATTACTCGGAACTTAATGAAAAAGGCTTGGTATTGTACCTTGAAAATATGTTTGTTGTTAACAACAGTGTACCTACTTATCCTTTATTTATTGTTTGTTTGCTGAGCTGTCAATGTATCTTCAGGATCAACCTTTACTAGTAATAATTCACTTCTTATGCTTTGCTTGATTGATTTTCCTGTGAACTCACTTTAATTATAGTCATCTACTTGAAATTTAGTTGCACACTCTTTAGAACATACATATTTACTGTCTCTGTGTTTGTCTTTCAAAACACGAGAAGCCGCTGACCACTAAACCCCCCAGCAGCAGTACTTTAAACTGGCTGAGCACTCCCTCGACTAGGGGGCAGGTGAAGTCCAGAGCGCCCTGCGACGGAGTGCATCGTATCAGAGTGGATTTTAAGAGGGACCATGATGTGGAGAAGGTGTGGGAGGCTGGTGGCCTCAGTCTGCTCACTTCTGTGCCTGTCACACCCAGGGTGCTCTGCTTCTTATGTGCAAGCAGTGGAAATGTTGAGGTAAAGTGTGGTGGTGCACTCATTTTTGTCACTTAACAGGAATGTGTAATTCTTTGTCAGTAGGCAGATAACATCATTGCTTTGGCTCATTCAAGTTCCTCAGGTTTTTATTTTCTTACCAATTTAATCTTGAGTTTTGAGATAATGGTTGTAGTTAGTTTTTATTACATTGTATTGTAATCTGTCTCATTCTCCCTCTCTTTTCTGTAGTTCGTCTTCTGCCAGGTGTGTTGTGAACCGTTCCATCTCTTCTGCCTGGGGGAGTCGGAGCGCCCTCTCCAGGAGCAGTTTGAGAACTGGTGTTGTCGACGATGCCGCTTCTGCCAGGCCTGTGGGCGCCAGCATCAGAAAACTAAAGTAAGCCTTTCAGCATGGATGTATTCATTTCTATCCACAGTGATCCTTGAAAAACTGTTCAGTAATAGACTAGATGCATTTTTGGAAAAATACAAATTACTATCAGGCAACCAGTGTGAGTTTAGATCTAACTGTTTAACATCACAGGAAATTGTTGAATCATTAGAGGAAATTGCCATAGCAATAGACAATTAAAAGATGCAATGAGAGTATTCATTGACCTAAAAAAAAATTTAATCAATAAATCATGAAATACTGTTCACCAAGCCAGAGAAATTTGGCATTACACAGGGTTGGATTAAATGTTATTTGAACAGGCGACAACCGTTTGTGAAGCTGGTTAATAACTGCTCAACATCTTTGGACACTGCTTGTGGTGTCCCCCAGGGATCAGAATTGGGGCCCAAGCTGCTTATTTATATCAGTGACACCAAGTGTTACGCTGGTATTTTTTGTGGATCACACAAATATTTTTTGCTTAGGTAATAATTTGAAACCGCTACAGGAAACTATTAACGAATAAATAAACAAACCTAAAATATGGTTTGACCAGAATAAACTGTTCTAAATGTTAGCAGGAGAAAATGTATGTTATTTGGTAATTCCAAAGTAACTACACAGGCACAGATTGAAATAGATGATGTTGCAATTGAAAGGGTGCAAGACATTTGTGTTACAATAAATAAAGGGCTTAGCTGGAAACCATGTATTAAATATGTTCAGTCCAAAGTATGTAGAGTCATTGCAGTCATAAAGAAGGCTAAGCAGATTTTTAATCATAAGTCACTCTGCACTCTCTAGTGTTCCCTAGTATTACCATCACTACAGTATTGTGCTGAGACTTTGGGGAAATAATTACAAAAATTCATTGCAGTCACGAACCATCCCCCAAAGAGGAATAAGGACTGTTCATAAGATGGAACACCCCAATCCACAAATTTTAAAGTCAAAATTATTAAAATTTATCAGGTATCGAGTAGGGTTGCTAAGAATGAACTAATAATGTACAAGGCAAAAACGACAAACTACAAGAAAATATTGAAAGTTTGTTTTGGAATTATGACTGTAATTCCTAGGGGATGGTATAATTTTAAATCACTAATCATATGTGCAACCATGAAAATTTTTTGTATATCAATTTCTGTTGTGAAACTATGCAACAGTTTGAGTAAGGAATTAAAGCAATGTAGAAGCATACATCAGTTTTGACATGTATGAGCTATGGCTCTTAAAAAATGAAACTAATGCTTTAGTACAATTTTACTGAACATAAACAATTTTCACTTTCTTTTCCTTCAATCTCCTCCCCTTTTGCATCAACACACCCCCAAATTCAGGTCTTCCATTGATCAAAGCAGTGCAGTAGGTATGTCTTCTTCAGACAACTGTCTGAAGAAGACATATAGTGAAGAAGACATATAGTGACCTATAGTCACCAATAGTGACTTGTGGTCACTGGTGGTGGTTTCTTGTGTGTCCAGCTTTGTAGGTTTATCTTTGAAATTAAATTTGTTGTTTCTGGAGGCATCCATCCATTTTCTACCCCTTAATCCTTGTG
>JAQQAE010002843.1:0-21422 GCA_029823295.1 Pseudamia nigra | reverse complement strand
TATGTTGACTGAATGTATTGAATAGATTTTGATTTGTACCACGCATTTGAATAGGAGTCAGCACAGTCTGAGGACTTTACATGATGCATTGTAGATTTGTTGTGGTTTTTACTCACCATTTGTCTGTTGAAATATTTATGTCACCACCTGTGGTCAAACTGCTAAATGCACTCTCCTGGTGCACTCATTTATTCTCTTCAGCTGCAGAATGCAGTGTGGTCTGACTAAATTATTTAATGTATTTTTGGCTTTCCTCCGGTATCTGTCAACAGTGCTGACCTCCGTCTCTGAGAGGGAGTTTATTGAGGGAAGACGGCGTGCGCTGTGCAGATTCATTAACCTGGTGGCACGGCATCCCTTCTTCTCGCAAGACGAACTGGTCAAGACCTTCCTCACCTTCAGCGGCTCCGTGCGTGGCTTCTTTAACTCGCTGCCTTGTCCCGAGTCCGGCTGTTACACAATAAGCATTATTCACTGTGATGAGTGACAATGAAATACATCCTGTTTCAACTGCTAAGTAGCTTTTTCCACTCTCCCCTTTTTTCAAACAGGATGTTCAGACCAAGCTGCGTGACGCTTGCAAGAAAATGGGTGATGAATTCATGACCAACAGAATTGCAACCCAGGCAAAGGTACCATGCCTCACCACTGCATGATATACAGTACACTCCTGAGATTTTATATCCAACAAAAATGAAAACTCCACTTTCAATATTTCATAAGCAACAATCAATAACCTGAACCTGAGTAACCTATGCAAAGGAAATATGTGTGAGGCAAGTGGGACCAGATACTGACTGGTTCTCTGTCCCCTTTGAAAATACCCCATGGGAAACTTAGATCAGTGCCTAATATAGGCCATTTCTTCAAAGGCCTGGTAATGTGAAAATAAATCTTTACTTGATTTTAAGTATTATATAACGTCTATAGCGTTTAAAAAAAGAAGTGAAAGTGTGAAGTGAGAAATTCTCACAACAAGACACAACACGAAAAACAAGCCATTCTGACTTTGTGTAACCTGTGACACCGAAAGATGAGAATGTATCATTGTGCAGTTGAAATGCTTTTGTCCTGCCCAGTGGGCAATGACCCAGGCTGTTCCATGAGACCGAGGCAGAAGTAATTTAAAGTTGTAATACTGCCGATGGCTGCTGGGGCACCGTGCACTGGGCTCCAAGAAGCCCTGACTCCCATAGAGTTAGATTTGACTTGTCTCTGAAAATACTAAGTGAATACATTTTTGCCATGAGTCATCGTGGTCTCAAATGTTTTATTTGATCTGGTGGTCCATCTTGAACTTTTTGCTTCACTATTATGATGTACGGCAAATAATCCAACAAATCACTGCCGCCTGGGCCTTGATTGACATGTTGCTATGGTAACTCGCCAGCGAAGTCGGGCCAAATCAGACTTTGTATCATCTATTAAATCAGTAGAACATAGTTTTACCAGCGATACACTTGACTGTAGTTCTAACCGTCATAGGATTTTGTTTGGTCATGGTTGGTGAATTTTTCCCATGTCACTTAGCTAGCAGCTAGTATTAGCTTACCCACATTACTCATGACACACTATGCTCCAGTAGCTCTGCTGCCATTCATCCAAATATGGTTACATCCTGTTTCAGGCTCCAAAATGTCATCCGGGAAGTGTCAACCTGATTGGCTTCAAAACGGCATTTCAGAAACCCAATGGGTAACGTCACGGTCCACTGATATGTACATTCTATGGTCTTCCTCCTTCCACCCAGTAGAAATCTAAACGAATCATGAAATTGGCATAAAAAACAGGCTAAACCATGTTCATTTTTCAACCAGTCAAATAACACTGTCATATCACTCAGTTTGGAGCCACATTTAACATTCACTGATGAATTAATTTTGTTGCTTTGAAAGTAACATATTAAAACACCATTTTGACAGTGCACTTAGTACTGTGTGAGAAATTATAATGAGAAACTGTTACAAAATGATTCTAGGTACAGCAAACACTTAGGTGGTAGAACCAGTGAAAAACCCCATATGTGTCTGTGATTCTCTATTCTCCCAGTGTCTGGGAGCTGGTCATCTCTCACACCATGCCTGGACACCCAGACAATAATCAGTGCACTCTCAGCCTCTTTCTGACATTTCAGCCTCATTTAGAATGGGGAGTAAAGTTACACTAATAAAAAATTGGTGCAAAAACAACAGAGATGTGTTGCTTGTGTTTTCTAGGAATATCTCCCCACGGACATTCAAGCTCAGTTCTCAACAAGCCGAGAACTCATTAGAAATATTCACAATAGCTTCCACAAGCTGCGGGACCGAGCAGAGAAAATGGCAGAGCGTTCTAAGGAGAATGCAACTGATCTCCTCATGTTTGGCAAGGAACTCAGGTATTTCAGTATATCACAGACACATTTAACGGCCTTGTTTGGTATCTGGAGGGTTTGGGGCTGAGAAACCAATTGTTTTTTTCAGAAGAAGTCAGATCCTGGGTGTCGTCTTTGTGTCTCCTGTGCAGAGTTAGTGTTCTCTTTGTGATTGTTAACTTCACGGTCTGGCAGCCAAGTCTCTTCAATATTACATCCCGTGTTTTGCAGTAGCTTGGGCTCGGATGGTTCATCTATTCCCTCCTTTGCGTCTTCACAAAGCACCTGGGGGGCCATGCGTCAGTCTCTGAAGAGTCTGTCTGTGGAGTTTGCTGTGTTGTCTGACAAAGCCGCTCAGCAGGTACAGCCCTCAGTCCTCTCCACCCACCACCTGCTCGGCTACGCTTGTCCAAAGCTGTCACTATGAAAAACATTTGTTTTGCTCGTATCCTCAGGGCCAACGGGAAGAAGACGATGTTGTGGAAAAACTGAATCTTTTCCTCGATTTGCTGCAGTCATACCGGGTTGGTTTCGCCTGTACTTTTTGATCTGATTGTTTAGATTTAGTTAGAAGTGTTATTTCAAGTATAAAGTCCACCTCTAGGGTCCCTCACTATTCTTGAAAGACCACGACTGGAGACATTTTGTACCAAGACAGAGAGACAAATACTGTATTAATCCTGCAGTAAAGTTGACATTTATAGCTGTTTTTCGAAAAGCTTTTTATTGGGTTGCTCATTTTAATTTGCACATTGTTTTGTTGAATTTTGGTTATTATCTTGATTGCTCTGTTCATTTTTGGTCTTTATATTGATTGTTTTATTCATTTTTGGTCATTATCCTGATTGTATGTTTGTTTTTTGTCATTTTCTGGATTATGTTGGTAATTTTTGGTCATTATCTGGACTATTTCATTCAATTTTTTTTGGTCATTATCTTGATTGTTCTTTTTTAATCATTATCTGGATTATTTTGTTCATTTATGGTCATTATCTTTATTGTCTTGTTCATCTGGGGGTTATTTTGAAAAGAAAACCAGCAACATAAAAATGCTGTCATTTGTGGCTTCAGTTACAGTGAAATATTGCAGTGTAAATAATTTTGGGTCCTTCTGAGATGCCAAATTTGCCTGAAAGATGATGCTAAGAGGGCATTCCTTGTAAGAGGAACACTAACACATTTTATAATGCTTGAATCTTGTAGAGTTAGACAATATTAAAAAAAAACAACAGTGTAACTCGGGGCTGATCAAAATTAATAATAATGGACCTATATATTTCACCTAGTCTGTCATACTTGGAAACACAGTGGGTGGGCTGCTCAAATGGCTAGTGGGCAGACAGTGTAATTTTCTCTCATCTCTTCTGTAACCCTATAAACTGTAATCTAAATGGTAATTTCATCATGAATAATGACCTTACTGTTGCGTATCACTATGTGACTGTACCTATGTGTAGGACCTCTGTGAGCGCCATGAGAAAGGCGTTCTCCACGAACACCAGAGAGCGCTGCACAAGTACGGAGTGATGAAGAGGCAGATGATGAGCGCCACTGCGCAGCCCAAAGAGCAGGCGTCTGTGGAGCAGCTCGAGTCGCGAATAGTTCAGGTAGTTTCACGGTGTTAGGATGGAGGTGGCAAAAAAGTGTTCTACCCGCCAAAAAAATGTGGATGTGATAGCAACCAACCTCAAGAGAGCAGGGAACATATAGAGCTTCTGTTTGCTGCGTAAACATTGCACAACAAGTAATATCTTACAGCTGGAGCTATTTGGTGTGTGGGTCTGTATAGTTTCTAGCCTTGAGCATTTCCTCATAGTAGTGCTTTGTCATCCTCCTTTAAACAAATGACATTTCTTGAAGTAATGATGATGCATGATGTCTTTTAATATCTCCTCTGCTCGTCTCTGATTTTCCTAGCCCAAAATGTGGTGGAGGTTGTACATCCCATCATGTGACCCATGTCTTTAACTTCTCAACATATTTAATGGTTGCAATAACCATTTACAAAAATGACACTTATTGTGTTAAGATGCTTTTGATGACCAGTTTTACCAGTTAAAATCTAACAAAACTAGGGACTGTTATTGCACGTTTACTGATGACCACTAAATCAGTGAAAAAAGAACAATTTAATATAGAGTGATTTGCAAAATAAATAAATAAGGCAACCCACAAAATGAACACTAAAATGAACATTTAAAATAGAGCAGGGGTGCACAACATGTGGCTCCAGGGCCACATGTGGCTATTTAGCCCCTCTTCACCAGCTCCTGTGGCTTTGTTCAGTGATAGAATAACATAATTTTAAATAAAAATGAACAAAATAAGCACTAAATCAAGAAAAAACTAGATAATAAACAAAAAATAAAAAATAATGGTTAAAAAATCCACAAAATTAACAATATTATCAGTAATCAATGACCAACACTAAAAAAATGAACAAAATTTGAAAAAAATACAATGAACACGAATAGGACAAAACAAAACAAAATGATCCACCGTATAAACAAAATAATAAAGGTACTGAACAAAGTCACAAAAATGACTAAAATAATAAATCAACTTGATGAAAATTAATAAAAACAAACAAAATTGTCAAGTAACTACACATAACAACTAACAACAATCTGTGAAATGAACAACAATGTACAAAATAATGAAAATCTACAAATTTAGATATACAGTAGTACAATCAAAAAATTATTTAAATAAATATACATAAAATATATATGATTTATAAAACATATCTATAATATTTAAATATTCCCATACTACTACTATCTTATAGAAGGTTATAAGGGCAGCATATTTTCAAATAAAAAGAAGTTGACTGGACAAAACATGAAATGAAATACATTGTAGTCATACTGTCTGCAATGAAATGGCAGTCAGTAAATTTTAATAGCACTGCATTATTTTTACATTTGCTTTTTGGCTGAACTTTTTTAGAACTGGGGCTGTAATTCCTGAAAAGATGCCAAGTTACATGCTAAAACATATCTATGCCATAAGAAGAGATGTACTGTATCATGCAAGCTTCAAAGCATTCATACAAATACAATCCCAGCTTTCTCACTGTAAAGCATGATTGTAAGCTTCCTTTATCTGAGACTTGAATTAATCTGTTACAACTAAATGCTATAAGATACCATCTCCACCAAACATATGGTGCTAAATGATATTGCAACATGATAAGAGATGACAGGTAAAACTTTTTTTCTCTCTTAATAGCAAGAAAATGCCATTCAGACAATGGAACTGCGGAACTACTTCTCACTGTTCTGCCTTCATCAAGAGACACAGCTTATCTTCACCTACCTGCCAATCACGTCCCATATTCTGGGTGCTTTTGTTAACTCGCAGGTCCAAGGACACAGAGAGGTGAGAGTATGTTTTTTTTTTTTTTTTTCTTCTGAATGTTGGTTTTCTCCTAACTCTTCTCTACTCCGATACAGTCCAGCTCTGGGACTTTCACATCACTTTTAAATTGGCTTTTTAAGTCTAACAAAAGAACTAATAATGACGGATGGTATCGCTGAAAGGGTAATCTGCTCATCTAGGATTACATTTCACATGGACACAACACTTTCAAGTGAGGCTCCCGTTCGCCGCTGCTTTCTGAAACCTCAAATAAATCAAACAGAATATGTTTATATTTGGCTGATGTCTCTATCTGCCCTTTCTCTTTTTGAAAATTAAATCCCACACACCAGTGTTATGATGAGAAAGATTATCAGTGAAATGATTTTCTTTTAAAGCTGTGGCACTTGAACATTTTTGGTATCATTGGGTAAAAATTTCATAATTACTATTCGGCATATTGTAATTCAAGTGGTCTGATAGGAAACAAAAATCGTCCTCACTTCGTTGCACTTGGAGCTGTTGAAAATCTACCCACTGAAGGCAAAGTTTTAGTCAAACACAGACTATATGGATAAAAGTATTGGGGCACCTGACTGTTGCACCTACAGGAACTTGGACATCTCTTTCTAAATCCACAGGAATCCTTAGCACACCTGAGGGGCTGGAAACAAAATCAATGACTAAAAATCAACATTATGATTAATACAATTATTAAAAATGAAAACTGAGAGCAGGTCAGTTTAATATGCTGTGGTCATAACGACACATCGCCAGACGTCCAGACCAAGGGGCAATATCCATGTCTGACTTAAATGCAAGAGTCCAAAACTGTAGTACTGTCTAAACTACCCAAACTTGGTACAGTACATGGGGAGTCAGCTTTGGGGGGGGAGGGGGTACGGGTTGCTATGGCAACCAGCACCTAATTTGGTCACAGCATTAATAATTGCAAAAACCTATTTTGACTTTAGGTACCTAAACTACTGTACTACAGTTTATTAGTATGTGATAGACTCCAGAACACCTCTTGCTCAATAAATTACCTTAACTTTGAGCTCCAACATTGATGGGGTCTGAAATGATTGCACTTTGACCTACATACATATCTACCTTTATAGGTGAAAATGTTATATACCCCTGGGTTTATTGACTCCAAATACATTGTGACCTTTATGGAAAAAGGTCGACTGCAAAACTATTCCTGGTATTCACAGTTTATTGTTAGATTTCTCTGTACTTTTAAAACTAGACTGAAAACTTTCCTTTTTGATAAAGTGTAAAGTTAGGACTGGGTTAGGTGACCCTGAACCCTTCCCTTAGTTCTGCTGCATAGTCCAAAGCTGCTGGGGGACTGTGACGTACTGAGCTTCACTCTCTCTCTGACTTATTTCCGTGTCATCTATACTGTGTTACTAACTTTGTGTCTTCCCTGCAGTTTTGAGATTTCTGCCCCTATTCTCACTCAACCTAATCTTCATACAGGTCTGTAGATGTTCTTGCTGTGCAGTCACTGGTGTTGCTCCAGTGTTTGTCCATGCTGTCCAGGATCTGTGCTGTTTGTTGCTCTATCTCTACTCTTTTGTTTCATCTCTCGTCTGCCCACTAACCCCAACCAGTCAAGGCAAATGCTGGAGATTTTTCTTTCCCATTAAAGGAAGCCCTAGACTTGCTCTGGGAGATTCTGCTGTGCTTGCTCTCCATAGTTTTTGAGGCTTTGGCCTTGAATGGTGAAGCGCCTAAAGATGATCTTGGATTATGATTGCAACTATACAAATACAGTTGAACTGAAATGAATTAAGGTACATAGAAGTGACTTTTGTGTTTCCAGATGGGAGATGTGTGGACTGAACTCCAGCCGAAGCTCGGATGCCTTTTTGGTGGTAAAAATGGAGTAAAACCACCGTTCTGAAGACAGCAGACAGGAGCAGAAGAGGACAGCTGCCTCTAATGATCAGATTGGAGAATGGAATGAATTTCTTTCTCATAGCTAAAAACTCTTGTATTAAACAATTTACATTACATGCAGTTTTAATGTACGTGACCTTTTATACATTCTATATTTCTCTTATTGGGCTGCTCATCCGCATCTCATCTGTAACTGGAACAGACAACATGCATTTTATGCTCAGTGATGATTTCCTCATCATTTTTCTCAATTGTTGACAAAAGTAAATCCTTACATGTGTAACTTTACAAGTGATGTGTTGCCTCAACAGAGGAGGTCAACGCTATTCATACATTCCAACTAATTTTATTTTTACAGCTTAAGATATTATCTACACTAAATAAATTTAAAATGACACAGAGGGACATGAGTTACTATAGAAACAGATGGGATTACTTTTAATCTTCAGTCGTGAAGATTTTATCTTTAGTCCAATGTATTTTTATACAGACTTTCAAGTATGAAGATATGTAACAGCATACTTTATTTTTTTATGGATATTGCTGTTCTGCTAAAGCATGTTTACTTCCATTTAAAGCTTCCTCTGCTTAAACTGTTGAAACACTGCCAGATTGATTTTATAAGCTGTTGTGAAATGCTGAAGCTCAAACTGTAGGATCCTCTAGAGGACATGCTGTATGAGATTGGCACTAGTCAATTACAACACTATAAGCTATCGATTTACTACCAAAGGATTATTAAATCTATTTAAATACACACCTGTGCAATAAATTAAGTTTCCTAGTTTCAGATCAAAAGTTAACTGTAATATTTCTTTAAACCCTTTGTCATTTGAATCAGCAGATGAAGGCTGCTATAAACTCCAGATGAAATTGTGTGCAATGTGAATGAAGCATACTTATGCATATTTTGAATTGGTTTTCATTGATGATTCAATTTTTCAAACGTATGCAATGAAAATGATGCACATTTGTATCTTTGCACATATACTTTATCAGAACATAATATATTTTTACAGTATTTTATAAAAGCAACAAAAAAGTGAAGAGTTCAAAATGACAGTTTTCAACTAATATTTAATGGAAAACAAACATTTATCATTGTTAATACAGTATGAAATGTCTCTTGGCAAAGGAATTGTATTAGAAATCAAGATAACTTGCACAGTATATAAAACCCAACAGAACAATATTCTGTATATACTGTAAATGTTTAAAATTTATCACCACACTGTAATAAATCAGTTATCCTGATAAATAAACTTGAACTGATGCAGCTGTATTGATCTTTCATTTCTGACTTGCAATCAGAAAAACAACTCAAAACTAGCAGATGTAAACATTTTAAACGTTTTTACAGTAACAGATATATAATTCCAGTATGTTACAGGTAAAACGCATGTACGACTAAACATGGTCCTTGTAAGGCTCTACAAAAAAAACCAAACCCTGGAGCCCTGCTGCATTTAGAGAAGTAATCTGTAGAACTAATGCTTTTTTTGTCTCTGAAGTAACCCAGACTGTCTCACAGCTCCTGCACCTCCTCCAGCTTTTGGCTCAGGATCACATCATGACCTTGGAAAACGAAGTAGCCGACAAACTTTTTCTTCTGCAGCATCAAGGGAAACCACAGCGTGTCATCTGGCCACATTTGACTGAAGGGGATTTTGTCAGTTTCAAACCACTGAGGTCTCATTTCTGCAACAAGAGAACACAAGAACATTTCAGTTTTTCCTGCAATTTTCTACATTGGACAAAAATATTCATATGAGTTGACACTGACAATTATTATAGCAATGTCAAATCAATATGTCTTTTGAATTTAAAGGCTGATTTTTGGTCCCAAGTGAAATTAGGTGGTTATTTGTCTTTAAAGAAGCAAAACAAAAAATGACATGGGATAAAATCGAGATGGGAAAAAAAATGCCATGAATTGAAAATTATTTTATATAAAAAGACAAAAATGCCAGTGCAAGATGAAAATGACATGAGATTGAACTAATGTAAACAATACAACAAAACAAAAACTGCAGAAGTGGCAATGCCATGAAAATGCTGTAAAACATAATGAGAATGAAATAAAAAGGCACAGCAAGGTCCAAATCCAACTACAGGTTGTTCTCCCACGACTGCATAGTATCTGATTAAAAAGGTGGCAACTGAATTGCAGAATTTTTAGAGATTTCATCCTTTTTCCAAGCAGTAGCAAATTAGGAGCTATTGCCTTCTTGAAACAAGCAGTACTGCTACCAATCCCAAAAGATGACAGGATGGAGATCTTCAAGTGGTTAATAAACATGACAAGTTTCAAGTAAACTGGTTCAAACAATTTCAAGTTAGTTTTCTTAAAACGAGCACTAGCAGCGCCTAAAAGTTCACAGGATCTAGATATTCAAGTCAACAATAAACATGCCAAGTTTCAAGTGAATTGTTCCATCGGTTTTCAAGCTATTGTGTTGACACACCATGGACATGGATGCCCAAGTGAGATTATGAAACTAATATTGGCTTTTTTAAGTGGATAGTAAAAGAAATTGGTGCAATCTGAAATCTTATTCAACAAGATGAAAATGACCCAAAAGACAATTACGGTACTCTCAGTGAGCTACACTCACTGGCCTCTTTATTAGGTACACCTTGGGTCAGTGCTCTCAGCTATCATGCTATACTGTGGCCATAAAGGGGTAGACATAGATAGCAGCAATTCTCATATAGGCTGTGGCATTTAAATAATGCTGTTGAAACTAAAGGTCCAAAAGAGGGCCACCACCGGTAGTCTGAAGTGTTGATGAATCCATGCTTTCATGTTGCCTATGCCAATCATTAGCATAACACCCAAATGTTGCAGGGGAAATTGAGACTTACTAGACAAAGCAACATTTTCCAGCCTATTATTGACCATTTGCTGAGTCCCTGTGAATTGTAGCCTTAGTTTCCTGTTAACTGACAGGAGTGTCACCATGTGTGATCTTCTGCTGCTGTCAATCTGCTTCAAGGTTTGACATGTTGGATGTCCATAGATGCTCCTCTGTATTACTCAGTTGTACAGTAATTGTTGTACAGTAGTTGTTTAGTAATTGTTGCTTGAATCAGGTCTGATCGTTCTCCTCTGACATCAACAAGTTATTTTCATCCAGAGAACTGTTGCTCACTGGATATTTTCTCTTCTGCAGACTATTCTCTGTAAACCCTAGTGTGAAAGTTGTGGTTATGTGTGAAAGTCCCAGTAGATCAGCAGTTTGAATACTCAGACCAGCCCAGCTGGCAACAACAACCATACCATGTTCAAAGTTGTGGAAATCACATTACTTCTCCATTCTCAAGCTCAGTTTAAATTTGAGGAGTTTGTCTACATGCCTAAATGCACTGAATTGCTGCCATGTAAATTTATGATATATGGCTTTTAACGGTATTTACATTACCAAGGTGTCTTAGCAAGTGTACCTAATAAAGTGGCCAGTATATAATGACAGTGATTCATCTGCATTAAAATCTGAAGAGATAAAATGGAGAAAATCAAAAAAGCAAACATTTTCATAATTATCTGCCAAAATACAGAATGTGTTTTAAGTACTTTTCTCTATATTCTACATATACATGAACCAAAGTTAGATCTTTACATCCCTTCTGTTTAGACAGTTCATACACTCAGAGCACACACACAGATGAGTTTCTTTTCCTAATCTAATTCCTTTGCTCTCAGTCCACTTATTTAAAAAGGTTTCTAGAGTAGATCAGCGAATCATGTGTCATAAAAGACCTTATTAATAATTGAATTCCATTTCCTCAGCAAAGGAAATATTAGGTATTACAACTATTACATTGTACTTAGAAAAAAAATCAAATATTTTCCCTGGCCTAGAACTTCGAAGATAAACTCTAAGCTGCATCAAAAAGGGTTTGAATTTCATTGGGTGAACCCTGTAGAAATCACATAGATAAGCATCTCAATCCTAGAAGGAACATCATCCATTTTTGTTTAAAAGACATCGGTAAAGAGGGAAAAGAAGAAAAGATTGAGTAAAATCAGAGGCAATTTAATTTTTGCATGATTATGTTTTCCACCCACACTTATGCAGTTTGGAATCACAGACCAAAAACCACATTCCTTCGTTTCTTCTCGTTTAGACCGAAACACATCTAAGAACAACTTCCTCAATTGCAAGGGAATTTTTGGCACTTCCAATTTCCAAGTAGAAGATGTATTAAAAAAAGAAGTAATTTTGCAGTAAATCACAGTTTCAGAAAAGTACGTAATCATCCAGATGACCCTCTCAGATTCAAATTTTTGTCACATCCTCTTGAGATAATCTACTGTACTTACTACGGTACTAGATGTGTGATCAGCCCTCGAATTCAAACCAGAAAAAATATAAGAGATAAACCCCTGGTGTCAGTCATGTCATGTCCATTGAAGCATATAATGTACATGTGTATTGTTTAAATTGAATACATTCAGCAATATAATGCTACTATTGTCAGCAGCTCATTATTACTCAAACTGTCATTTGCACAAAATTGCCACAGGAACGTGGCAAAAACAATGTTAAGTATATATTAAAAGTGCAATTTTAACACTGCAAACAGGAGCATATCAATTAGGAAATAGTGTTGTAGGTATGGGTCCCAGCCTTTATTAGGAGGAAAGACTGAAATAAAAGAGGATTAAAAATGGTAAACTGCACACATGGTCAAATAAGTACATGAAAAAATGCAATTAAGAAAAGTAGAAAAACATTCACATCTTAAAAAAAAAAAAAAACCCACTTCTAGCCATACTAGCTCCATTAATTAGTCAATTTTTATTCAATGCAATTATTAATAGTGTCCAAATAACTTCAAATTAAGAACT
This sequence comes from Pseudamia nigra, assembly GCA_029823295.1. NCBI lineage: Eukaryota > Metazoa > Chordata > Actinopteri > Kurtiformes > Apogonidae > Pseudamia > Pseudamia nigra. The sequence continues at coordinate 8,949 of JAQQAE010002843.1, read as the reverse complement.
GGCCCTAATAAAGAGCAAAAACACTACAAATACATATGCTAATAAGTGTTCACTAATCTAAAGTGTTCCCAAATAATATTATGACATTCCTGTACCAGTAATAAATATGGTTATGTTCATATAGTGGTGCTCAAAAGTTTATGAACCTCTTAGAACTTTCTATATTTCTGCATAAATATGACCTAAAGCATCATCAGATCTTCACACAGGTCCTGAGAGTAGATGCGGAGAACACAATTACACAAATGAAGCAAAATATTATAGCTGGTCATTTATTTATTGTGGAAAATGATCCATTAGTATAAATCTGTGAGCGGCAAAAGTATGAGAATCTTAGTCATCAGTACCTGGTTTAACACCCTTATGCAGCAATAACTGCAGATAAACACACTGGTAACCAATGATCAGTCCTGCACATCAGCCTGGAGGCATTTGAGCTCATTCCTCAGAAGAGAACAGCTTCAACTCATATGTTAGTAGTTTTCTCTCATGAAATGGTTGCTTCTGGTCCTTACAGAACACTATGCTCAAAGTCTGGACTTTGACTTGGCCATTTCAAAACAGTAACTTTGTTCTTATTTAACCATTCTTTTGTAGAACAACTTTTGTTTTTAGGATTACTATTCATCTATCTGCATGACCCCACGTTCTCTTGAGATATATTGACATTTTTTTGTCAGAACTCACTGGTATAATTCAGAATTTACTGTTGAAGCTGTCCTGGCCAAGATGCAGCCAAATTGGCCCAACGATGAAATGACCATCACCACGTTTCACAGATGGGATAAAATTTATATAGTGCAATGTACTGGTATCTTTTCTCCAAATACTTGTCATTTAATCTAAAAAGCTCTACTTTTGGCAACAAAATATTTTCCCCAACAGTCTTCTGGCTTGTCTACATGATCTTCAGCAAAAGGCAAATAGGCAGCAGTGTCCTTACAGTAGTGGCAGCTGAGTAATCTGGTCATAAATGTTATACAACCACACATAAAAGCCTGGTGCAGTGATAAAAGTGATGGGAGAAAAAAAACTTTTAGTCTCAGCTGAACTTTAGTCTCAACAAAAGTTGAGCATGGACCTCTGACATGCATTTTGACAGCTGACTTCTACAATTTATTACAATGTAGAAAGTAAGACTTCATGAAGCATCATGGCTTGACATTCCAACCTCGACTTGACTTGAAGGGCTTGCTGGTCCTAACCATGCATTTTGACAGTAATTAAATATTCATTATCAATTCTGATATTTCAAGCTACAGAACTTGAAGCTACTAAAATATTAATAATTGCCAGGAACATCAAAACCCCTAATGGCAAAAGGAGCACCATTAACTATGACAGATTTACAGCATTTAAACTTCATCCTTCACTGAATTAACATTACATTCAAACATATCAGTTTTGCTTTAAAAAAGCCCTCATTTCTACAAAAGAATACATCATCGTGTTGATCTGTGCACAATGGTGAAAGACAGACAAAATATTAGACCATATTTCTTTGTGAGATTAGTACAACCAAAATGAGAATATCTCTGTACTTAAATCCGTCATTTGTCTTGTGCAGCAATTTTTTTAAATTCTGTGAATAGAATCAGGTTTTAACATTTATGATCTCAAAAGGTTGTACTCCAACCCTTTCATGTGACCACAAAATGCAAATAAGCTAAAGGCCAAAGACTACAAATACATAAAATACACGTACTTGATCACCAACCAGGACCAAATGAACATGTTGAAAATGAAAGCAAAACTGGATATGAGAGATCCCGACACCAATTGTTCCCCTTCTCGAGTGTGGCGCAGAGGAGCAGCGGAGGAGGAGTTATTAGCTACACACCATAACCTGGGTGCCTTTGAAGATTTGTCTTTCCTTCCAAAAATTATAAAGGGAAAAGATGTTTCAATCAGGCTGTGTGTCTCCATCTGCCAAAATATGGATCATCTGTCTGCAAAGTACACTCAGAGGTTTACCATCAAATGTTTTATTTAGCCAATACTTCAGAGAATACTTAATAGAAGATACAAATGTTTATGTGAGCAATTTTTACACCTTGTTATTGTTGTGTACAGTTTCATCTACAGCAGCCTTTCACCGTAGCTTTCTTTCACATGATACACGTCAGTGTGAAAAAGTCATCCAAATTAAAATCACATCACTTACAAAATAGCACAACAACCCCTTACCATCGGAATGATTATTTTATTGTAGTGCATAAATCAGTATCAAGCAGCATCCTCCTTTGAGCCGTGCTCTAGAAAAAGAGGGCATACAAATTCTGTCGGGGATAACTACTTTGGCACCTGCACCACACACTGGGATCCCAAGGGGTCAACTCCTCCTGGTACCTCAAAACTTACCTGCCGTTTGTGATTTTCCTGGCGTATGACAAGAAATCTCTGTTGCCTTCGAGCCATGCTCACTTGAACGTGTTTTTTTTTTAACACCTTTCTCACAACTGAAATCGTCTCCCTGTTGAAGGATTATTAGATTCACCATTGTAATTTTGACCAAAACCGGCTTGAATCATCTTGTCTCCAGGGAATCCATCAGGGTGATCATGTAGTACAAACGAGTCAATCAGAGCCGTTGACACATCCACAACACTGTCATTGGTCATACAAATCAACAAAGGTGGCCTCGCCCATAGTGAAAGCAGCAAGAAAAAATACTGTATATCAAAAATAAATTCAAATTTGTCTGTATTTTCCAGAAAGTAACAGCGATCCAGCAAATAAAAAAAAAATAATTCCAGGAATATCCGGAGAACCTTCACCAGGTGTTAGCATTATCATAGTTTGGGCCTGTTTTTCTGCATCTGGGCCAGGGCAGCTTGTGTGAAGATCTGATGATGCTTAAGGTCATATTTATGCAGAAATATAGAAAGATCTATGGGTTTCTCAAACCTTCAAGCAACCACTGTACATTATGAGGCCTAATAGGCCATGAATGATAGGAAAAACTCTTTATAGCTACTGTAGAAGGTTTAAAAGAAGGTGTCATACAGTTTTCAGCCATTCTGAGAGCCCAGTACATATACATATAGATCATATCTGCTTTAATTTTCGAATTCTGTTGGAAAAACAGCCCTGGTCACAAAATTTCACAGCTGTAGATGCCTAATGTATGGGGAAATGAATGTCAGAAAGACCAAGGCTGAAAGGCTCGTACAGCAAAATGCATTACATTTTACAATTTCAAAAAGCTCTAGTTTGAAAATCCTTAGAGATGTACTGTGCATACATACACTATTGGTCAAAAGTTTTAAAAAGGTAAGTGCTGAACTGCTAAAGGTTAAAAAAGTTCAAGGTTACCCAAAACTGAAAGATAACGTACATTTCAGAATTATACAAAAAGGCCTTTTTCAGGGAACAAGACATGGGTTAACAACTTAAAGCTGTTCTGCACCAATGGAGGTTGATCAATCCTTCAACTAATTCCTAGAGGTGTCCTACGTTTGCTAGATTAATTAAAACCCCCTCTGTCTGCATGAAAGCAGTGGTAGAAAAGTTGCGGTACTATACCATCTTGAGCAGTTCAGCACTTAAAACTCTGTACCATTTTGAGCTACTCATTGAACTTGAACTGCTTGAATTTCAACAAAAAACTGCAAAAATTGGGGTGTTCCAAAACTTTTGACCGGTAGTATACTGCATATAATGCATCTCCATACATTTAGGGTAGCAGTACCTGTGAATTATTTTAGAGGAACCTAAGATGATGACTTGAGAGCATCTAGATAATTTGATATGCAAAATCAAACTTTATTTTTTTTGTCTTTTTGGAGAATATGTTGGTCTCATAATGACGTAAAATATAAGCAAAAAAGTGAACTCATTCCCCCATCACACTTCAACAGTGCTCATGTTATGAGCGGAGTGGAACTCTTACCATCTGACTCTGTTGGTTCTCCACAGAAAGTGTCGGTTCTGAAAATATGAACATCGAGCAGCTGGGTTTCGCCGACAAATTCAAACTTGATATTTCCGACCTTCTCAAGAGTATCCACTGTGAGACCACTTTCTTCTTGTAGTTCTCTAAAAATGAAAACATTGAATGAATCTTTGATAACACACTTTACAAGTTACTCACACCACAATTTGCACGGGCACTAAAAGCTACTAAAAATGGCAAAGTAATGATATCACTGTTTTAAAAAAGCCACCTGGGTTTTTCCTTTTTTAGGTCAGAGAGGGAAAACTGTCAGCAAATTACTCCCGCTCCAAGGGTACGTAGTCTTAATTCGTAACTCATTGGTGGAGAGTGTTAAGTACAACTACACAAAAAGAATATAATAGATGCTTTAATGTTATTATACTGCAGAACAAAACAGCAATACAACAAAGGCCATCTTGTACTGCAGTATAATGATAGAAAGAAAGTCAGATGATCAGGTTTAAGCTCATTCCTTGCATTGTTTCACACAGTCAACAGTCAAAATATTGAGCAGTGCAGACAGTGAAACAGGGCTAAGATTAGTTGCTTCTAGAACTGACCTTCTCACTGACACAACCCTGAGACAGAGTAAAGATTTATCCAGCTTTTCTTCATTCCTCACACACAGACAGACTTTTTATATTTAAGGAAAACAAAACAAAACAAAGCAGCGAGTGGAATGCCCCGATTGCCTTCCAGGCTTCCTTCCTTTTAGCTCTGAAACAAATTTCCAGCTGCTGACCGATCATACAAACTCCACACTGAACAATTGTTTATTTACTCAGTCATGACTTCAGATATCTTTTAAATCAGCTGGCTGTTCCCCTGTTTTTTCTGTTCTCTTTAACACCAACACCGCACTCTGCTTTTCTATAAATACACACACTGTTTCAAATGCACCCGTTTCTTGGTTCGTAGTAGGTTTTTAATTCATACATATTTGATCTGCTATGATACCCATTATTGCTGTATTACATAACATAAAAACAAGCTGTTATTTGAGTTTGGAGTTGGAACCATGAACTGTGGAATAAAATCTCAGCTAAACATACAGCAGCCTCCGATTAGTGATCGCCACTTTACTTTAATGGGGTGTCACAGTTTTATTTTGTACTTCTGCTGCTTTAAGTTGCCTTGCGGAATACATTCTTTGAAATTATTTATTGTTTTCATTTTGTGCTGTTGCTTTTTCATCGATTTTCCTATTACTGATGTGTTATCTTGACTTTCTTGCACCTTTTTATTCTTGTTTACATCATCTTTTGTATATCCTGCATCCTACTACCCTCTTGTTTTGAACTGTATTATCTGTCTACTTTTTGCTCAGCCCCATAGTTTGAGATCGTTGTTCTCACATGACCTTCAGAGTTTTCTGTTTTTGTCTTTGTGAACATTTGCTTTAACTGTGTTTAATAAAGTTATTATTATTTAAACCTTTAAAAACACATCTTTGCTCAAGAATAATCCTCAAAACATGCCCTTCTTGTATAATTCTCATATACTGAGACACAGGAAATCACAAATTTGCTTTTGTCAAACAATGTACTTCTGAGAGTAGTTGTTTGGCAGAATTCTTTTTATGCTTAGTTACAATTACGGTGAAAAAATAAATTGTACTTCTACTCAGTAAAGTTTTACCATGCACCTCAATGAGCAGGCATCATTTTTACACTCCTTGTTTATACACAGACTTTGTTTTTCTAACAAATAAGGACAACAGTCATATTATGTGCTACTAATCAACAAATTCACACAGCAAAAAAAAAGAGCAGAAATGAGGGAAACAATAAGCAAAAAGGAACCAAATAATCATGAAAATTAACATGAATAAACAAAATAAGCTTGCAATAAGCAAGTTTTGTTCATGACAAGTTGCTTCCTTGACATTTTACAGTAAATGATACACACAATTTTTTTGCATTTTGCTGGTCTCTAGTTCTGTTACTTTACTGATGTTAACGCACACTTTACATTGTTATTATCAGTCGGATAAATTACCTGTTAAACAACAGTATTACTAGCTGTAGTAAATTCTACATGAGTTTTTTCACTACTGGAATAGTTGTTTTTACTGTCACTCCCGTGTTCATGTTTCGCGTTGTTTCTTATAATTCTAATGTAAAAATACTTCTACTTGAGTACTGATTCTGTTTACGCCACACACCACTGATGTCAGATTAAAATAAATCACATGACTGTTAGCTCTGAACTGTATACTGTATTTATTTATCCCAACCCTATTTTTAAGACTTTTTTGAGATGTACACATGCTGAATAAATTGCAGGGCGATTGTCACTTCAGCTTCACATATGTTTGTTTGTTGTCCTTTCGGCTGCTCCCCCCAGGGGTCGCCACAGCCAAATACCAATGATTCGCATGTTTGGTCTGGCATAGGTTTTTACGTCGGATGCCCTTCCTGACACATAAAACCAAATAAAAGTACAAGGCAGAATCCCTCAGGGCAAAACTAGTGAATGAATGAATGAATGTACCTTTTTGCTGCAGCTTCTATGGTCTCTCCAGGTTGGACTTTGCCCCCAAACCCGTTCCACCTTCCAGCCCCGAACCCTCTCTTCTTCATGCCCAGCAGCACTCGGCCCGGCTGGACCACCATCACCAGGGTCAGCAGCTTCGGACTCAACATCCCACCTGCGATGGACACACGAGGGAACTCAGATAAACATTGGAACCGGCTAAAAACATTAGCCACAAGCTAAACAGTTGTGAAATTATAAGATTTACCTGATCAGACGGAGCTGTGAGGCGTGAAGAGATAAGAACTGGACAAAAACCAAGCAAATAAAAAGTAAATATTTTGGAAAAACCCAACACAAGAGAAGTTTCACGGTGAACGACTCCCGCGTGCAGCACTTTCACGCATTATATGCGTCATCACGTACTGATGCGTAAGAGCGCGCAAATAAAACCTGATAAAACCATCAAAACCTACAAGATACTACCTTTTATTATTGCTTTTGTACGTTCTTTAATACACAAGAGCTCGGTATTTCTACCTGATATTTCAAATAAAAATGATTTGAAACATCACTGTCGTTAACATGTATTTTTAATATTCTACATTAGATCATTCCTTTCTAACCCTTATCAGCTTATCCGTACCGTGTATTTCCTTGTACTATATTGCGTTTGGTCAACACAGAACTGGATTTATTGTTAATATATATTTTGAAGAGAAATAAGAAGTCTTCGGGGCTGAATCTGGAAAGTGTGCTGGTTTGCTAATGTTCTCCAGTTATATCAGAGTTGCAGTAATACTACTATTACTGCATCTTCTACTACTACTACTGCAAGGCTTGTTCTATTGATGTAAAAGCATATAATATACAGAGTAAGATTTTCAGTAAAAAAAAAAAAACATAATTCAGATGTAGGTAGGAACTGTTATTGTCAGTATTTTGTATGGGGGACACAGAAAAGTGTTACACTCTGAGCACAGTCGCGTCAGGGAACGTCCCCTGGTCACCGATCGTCCGTCACACTTTAAACAAGAATGTGGCGTCGTGTGTCGGTTCAGAAGAGGTTTTTCCACTCCTCGCTGTGTGTCCTAAAGAAACTGAAGGGGAAAACTCCCGCAGAGCAGCGCTGGCTCCAGCGGCAGCTCACAGACCCTTATGTTAAAGCTTCACATGCTCAAAACTTTCGGTGCAGAAGCGCCTTCAAGCTGCTCCAGATAGATGACAAGTTTGGGCTCTTACAGCCCGGATACAGCGTGGTGGACTGTGGAGCTGCGCCTGGAGCCTGGAGCCAGGTGGCGGTGCACAGGGTCAACTCAGCCGGCGCAGGTGAGCCGAGGGCGGGGGTGAGGCTCTTATAACTGAGTTGATGTTTATTTTATTTCCTCCAACAGCAGAGCAGAATTATCTTCTTGTAGTTACAAATAGGTTCACTAGAATTAAAGAAGCTTCCTGGATAGGTAGCGAAACGTCTTCAAATCAAATTTAAGTCCAGTCGACAGAAGGAAAACCACACGCCTTGGATACTATGACCTGGATGAATGAGAACCTTCACGGACCAGGTTCACTAGCTTATTATGGAGAAAGTACGTTATTACAGCTACAGAGTGTTGTGCACGACCAGTCAACATTCTCATTCAGTGTATTTTCTTTATACTTATTATTTCCAACATCGTACATTCATATTGAAGATGTCCAAAATATGAATGAACATGTATGGAATTTTGTATTAAACACAAAAATGTGACACAGAACATGTTTTATATAATAGAATGTCCAATGTAGCCATATTTAGCTATGATGACAGCTTTGCACATTCTCCCATCACATTTACGAAATAGTGACCCAGAATCCTTCATTTCATAGGTGTGCCTTGTAGGGTTGTCACGATACTAAAACTTTAAACTTGATATCGATACCTCAGAAAATATTTGATACTCAATATAATTTTCGATACTGCAGGGATTAAAAAAACGACAAATACACTGCGTGGCCAAAAAAAAAGTTGCCACCTGGATTTAACTAAGCAAATTCAGTAAGAGCACTTCCACATGCACAATGCAAAGGGAACTCAAGGGATTGGGACTGAACAGCTGTGTAGTCTCAAGAAAACCACTCATCAGTGAGGCTAATTGGAAAAAAAAGGCTTCAATTTGCTAGGGAACATAAAGATTGGACTCTAGAGCAATGGAAGAAGGTCCTGTGGTCTGAGTCCAGATTTACCCTGTTCCAGAGTGATGGACGCATCAGGGTAAGAAGACAGGCAGATGAAGTGATGCAGCCATCATGACTAGTGCCTACTGTACAACCCTGTGGGGACAGTACTATGATCTGGGGTTGCTGCAGTTGGTCAGGTCTAGGTTCAGCAACAGTATGTGCTCAGGAGGTCAGCTAACGACCTGAATGACCAGGTTATTCCATCAAAGGATTTTTTTTTTCTTCCCTAATTGCACAGGCATGTTCCAAGATGACAATGCCAGGGTTCATCGGGCTCAAATTGTGAAAGAGTGGTTCAGGGAGCATGAGACATCATTTTC
>JAQQAE010002842.1:0-21423 GCA_029823295.1 Pseudamia nigra | reverse complement strand
CACCCCAACCCCCTCCTGTCAGCATACATAACTTCTCTGACTCCTCATATGATAAACCCCCAGGAGAAACATATTACCCTGATGCACAAAGAGAAGCACCACTGGATTATGGTGACTTGACTTTGACATTCACTGCATAATCTATGTTAATTCATCATTTCTACCAATGAATACTGTGTAGTCTGAATATACCTTTGGGATTAAATATCTTCCAGGTGTAAAGGTAGGCAATTCTGATTTTGTTTTTTACTATGGCTTGAGGTTACACCTCATAACAAGTTTGCCTGCAGCATGGTTGCAGCTACACAATGATATCTTGCATTTTGTGATGATTTTGCATTGTGTTGCATCATCCAGCAGAATAAAAGCAACAGTTCTGCTCTTTTCTGAACATTGCTGGTTGCTTTTACAACGATATAGCTTTTGGATCATTCCAAGTTCTTTTGTACAACCACAGAACAGTAGCTTTGGAATGTTGAGAGTTTTATTAAGCTGGACTCGGAGTCCAGCTTAATAAAAAGGCACCACAGACACTGGACGGCATCCACAGACACTATGGATGTGGTCCAGTGTCTGTGTTGTTTGTTTTTCTATCGCTAGTCTTTTCTTTTGTCTCTCCTCTGTCCACAAACCCCAACCGGTCGAGGCAGATGGCTGCCTACCCTGAGCCGCTGGTTCTGCTGGAGGTTTTTCTCTTCCGTTAAAGGAAGTTTTTCCTCCCCCCTGTCGCCCTTGGCTTGCTCTCGGTGGTTCTGTTTGGTTTACTCTCTGTATAGTCTTGAGGCCTTGAATTGTGAAGTGCCCAGAGATAATTGTCGATTATGATTGGCGCTATACAAATAAAATTGAATTGAATTATTGCATTGTATCAAGCTATTTTTTTTATTATTTGTAGTAATTTATGTATTTGTTATCACACAATTATATTTCTGGCCTGCAGAATGAGAACCTAACAAAATAAATCAGTTTTTCATCAGTGTAATAAATGTTGTTATAGCTCTAATGTGGTATGGGATTTCATTTAATAATTTATTATTCCACTATACAGAATTTTGTTGTAATCACTCTAGTTATATCCGGATGAACGTTTCTGCAAGGAACTACTGATTTTACATTGTACAAATTTTATTCAAACACCATGGGCATGTTAAGCGGTGCAAGCAATAAGGACTGCATTATAGACAGTATTAAAATAAGACAATATATGAACAAGAAAAAAAATACAGGTCAGCTTTTACAATAACTGTGTAATTTGAAGATGGTGTTTGCCACTCTTTTGTCCCATGTTTTTTCCATGTAGAAAGAGCCAAACTTGAAGGTTTAAGAGCTGAATTACCCTCCAGAGGCAAGTTTTTCCTGAATGCACCAGTCAGATCACTGACGCTGTCTAACCTCAGGTTCTCTCCCATGCATGTCTCCTTCCTCACCTGCCTCTGCCCCTTTAGTCCATCAATCAATCCAGCCTGCGTCATGCTCTAGTAAGCTTGACTGGCACTAAGGAGGGATTGTAGCCCTAGAGCACATTGTGTGGTTCTTGCCAATCTGTATACATGTACGGTTATCATTGGTTAGCAATTAAGTTTGGCCTTAGGCTGATATTTTTATAAGTCAATAGATGACAGGCCACAACACACACACACACACACAAACACACAAACTGTATGCAAGCCATGAAATACCTGTTAGGAACTCAGTTTTTACAATTTCTCATTTCCATATTGTGGCTAATACATTTGTAGCCTGTAATCATTATCATAGTGTTTCTTTCCATCTACACCACAACTGGCCTATGACAAGAGAAAAATGATAAGGTTTGGATCACTGTCAGTGATTTAATGAAAGATAAAAACACTGTGCCAGTTAAAACACATCTGATTTCACACAGAATCCTATCCGGCAGGTTGTATTAAAATGTCATATCACCTGAGTGAAAATGTACTTATCTTGCTTTTATGTTTTATCTTACTTTTATGTGTGAGTAATAAAGAAATCCACTGGTCACAGCCACACTGCTGATCAGTTAGTAAGCAGTTACGGTCAGTCGGAGGGTAAAGGCAGACAGAGTAACGTTCCATGTTAGGGATCATTCTGGCTTTTCTGGGTACATTTTCAAAAGTTTTTGAGATAAACAGTGTGAACTTGTTGATAAATTCTGATTTTAAGTTTGCATTTTGACATAATTTCTGTTGTCCATGTTTTAACTGACACAGTTGGAGGCATTCTTTATAAAACAAACAACTCAGGAGTTCAAGTACTTGATGTGGATGGCACCACAATTGTCTGACATAGAGTGGATATAAAGAGTGTACACACCCCTGTTAAAATACCAGGATTTTGTGATGTTAAAAAATGACAACACAGTGAACCAACTTTTTGTCCACAGTTCCAAAAGGTATATTTCACCCTGAGTGTACTGTATATCCAAATCAACAAAAGAATGGCTTCAAGTTTTGGAATGGCACAGCCAGAGCATGACCTAAACCCAATAGAAAATGTTAATTTCAATGTTAAACATTAAACCGCAGGAGCAAGTCTCCTTAGACGTGGAAACTTGACATAACTATAACCAAGACTGTAAAAATGCACTGTTGAGCACCAGGTGCTCTCCTCTGGCAGTTGTGTTACCTGATTCCTGAATGTGTCTCTCACTCACAGCCAGTATAAATAAAAGTGTCTGATGTACTATGTACTGTTTATGTTATGTTATTTTATTTTCCATCCATCATCTTCTGCTTATCTGGGTTGCAGGAGTAGCAACCTAAGTAGAGAAGCCTATAATTCCCTCTCCCCAGTGTTCTATCCAGCTCCTCTGGCTCCCCAGGCTTTCCCAGGCCAGCCAAGAGACATAGTCCCCCCATCGTGTCCTGGGTCTTCCCCAAGGCCTCTTCCCAGTTGGACATGCCTGAAACACCTTCCCAGGGAGGTGTCCAGGAGGCGTCCAGATCAGATGCCTGAGCCACCTCAACTGACTCGTCTCGATGTGGAGGAGCAGCGGTTCTACTCTGAGCTCCTCCCGGATGACTGAGCTTCTCATCCTATCTCTAAGGGAGAGCCCAGCCACCGTACGGAGGAAACTCATGTCAACTGCTTGTATCTGGGATCTTATTCTTTCAGTCTTGACCCAAAGCTCATGACCATATAGGGTGGGAATGTACATCGACTGGTAAATTGAGAGCTTTGCCTTTTGGTTCAGCTCCGTCTTCACCACAACTGATTGATTCGTTGTCAGCATTACTGCCGACACCACACCAGTCTGTCTCTTAATCTCATGTTCCATCTTCCCCTCACTCATGAAAAAGATTCCAAGCTATTTAAACTCCTCCACTTGGGGAAGAAACTCTTCCCCGACCTGGAGAGGGACTCTCCAGGTGCATTTCCAGCTGAAAGCCATGGCGTCAGACTTGGAGGTGCTGATCGTCATCCCAGCCACTTCACCTTTGGCTGCAAACTGCCTCAGTGTGAGCTGTAGGTTGTAGTCCAATGAAGCCAACATAACAGCATTATTTGCAAAATCAGCGATGACATCCTGAGGTCACCAAACCAGACCCCCTCGTCATGTTGCTCAAAATGGTAGCAAACTGATCTGCATTCCACTGAAATGTAAGATGACAGAAAATTTGTTTTTATGAGAAATGCATCTCTGACATATGGCTGGTCACTTCTCCAACTCAAGGAGCATTTTTGTCAGGTCATTAGGCTCTTAAAATACCAGCTCCTTTGCTGTTGTAATGCTCACCAGGCACCCTTCTATTGATTCCTGCATTGATTCTATTTAACCAGGCTATTTTTCCCCAGAGTATACAGAAAATATCCTATCATGTCAGTGTGCACCTTATCTGAGCTGCATCCTCTTTTGTGTCAGCATGATGAGTGGTGACAGTGCTCAGAGTCATGTCTTTTGTTGTGTGCTTGGGCATATTGTGTGTTGCTGTGTTTACTACAGTGAGTTGGGAGCTGTTTGTGGCCATGAGGCAGTGCTGTGGTATGGGGTGGGGATGAAGGTTCAGCGTTAACCCTGAGCTGTGTTCCCACATGAGGAGGAAAAACTCATCCACACAATGAATGACCTGGTTATTAAAAGTATCATGTTGTGACTTTCATATGTTGATATTTCTGCACATCATGTTCATGGTTAATGTCCAGTGTTGCACTAATGGATGGCTGTGCCAGTAGTGGATGATATAGAATTACTACCCTTTTATTCCTAACAACAGTGTGGAAATCTAAACTTGAGTAATTTTCTCTCTGCTAATTTCAATTTACGGACAGTAAATGTCTTGAGAGGGTAATGAACACGATGGCCATCCTCATTCATAAATTGGTATAAATTACAGCTCTGACAGGCACTAATTAAGTTTCAGGCCACTCTGGATTAATATTACACTGTTTTGTCAAGGAAAGGCAGAAGACAACTAAAGGAAGGAAGAGCAGCCATGCTGGAAAATAGGCATGACAAGAAGAATAAGACAAAGAGAGACAGTGAGCGAGGTGGAAAACAAAGGTTTTCACTCTTTAGGAGGGTTCCTAATAAGATAAGCTTTTTGCAGCATGAGCTCACAGATGGCTGTCCTCTCTTGTTGCGGCCAAGACTCTCTGGTTTAATTTATTTCCTTCTCACAGCATTGTTTCCATCTTTCTGGATGACTCTTCCCTCCACCTGCTCTCCTCCCTCATCCACAGAGAAAGTGGAGCCCAGCTTTCACCTGCTACTTTTAGGATAATGAGAATGTCCCTCGGACCCCTTAAACTTAAACAATGTGCTCCAACTGTACGGCAGCTTACATGCATATCTTCTTGTACTGCAGACATGACATGGTAAATATCTTTTGAAATAATTTACATTAAGACAGTTTGTTTAGTTCTGGACATTATGTGTAAATTTATAAATTCCAAATACTGTAACTTTGAATGACTGGTGTGAAAGATTAAGTGTCTTGAGATTTTTTATGCTCTCATCACTAAGATGGAATATCACATTCATCATTTTAGTCTTTATTCACTTTATCTTGTTGATGTAAAATGAGATGTTTATAGTATGTACAAAGGGATCTGCTCCTCTTCCATGGAGTCCAACATGTTGCACTGTGTGTCTCTGCAGTAGCTCAGAATTGACTTACTCTTTTTTATTTTTATCTTGTGGTTGGTATAGTAGCTTCCAGAGCTAAGGAGCATTACTGTCACTATCTACAGAGTTAACATCCCCTTAGCTAGTAATTGCAGACTGGACACACAAATACTGGTTCTAATGAGCGCCATACTTTGAGATGGTAGCACTGAATATATGTTACATTACAGTATTAGAACTTTTAATAATACTTGAGCATTTTAATTTGTTCCAGGTGCTACCTATTCAATAATATCACATTTTTTAAAATTCATAGTATGTGCATAGTAAATGTGTATATTATTTTCTCCTCACTCTACAGGCTGTTGTGTATATTTTCTCTAATTTGGATAGAACATACTTTTTGGAAAGCAATGTGCATACTAGAACACACGTGGTTTAATTTGGTGACAAAATCTCTATCACAGCACCCTAAGATGAATCTGTTTGGAGTCTGTGCTACATTATGCCTTTACTGCTGCAGCTGTTCCAGCCTGTTCTTTCCCAAATGTTCCAAAGAGACATTAATAGACAGAGTCCAACACAAAAAATGATTAGTAAATGACTGGCACCCTGCTGCCTACACCACCAGGAACCTAAGAAGAGAACAGAATTTAAATTATGTAATTTTTAAATAACTTTTCTTGAGGTGTTTAGTACAATTTACATGACACATTCAATGTGAAGCATAGATTGCTTTATTTTTAAGTAGCTGTAGATTAGAAGAGTGATTAATATGATGCCTTTAACTGTTATGCTGAATATATTACAATAATAAAAAATGGGTAATTAATTTAGTTTCATATGTAACCACTGTTTTGGATATGGGACATTTGCTACTTTGTGTAATGGCATGCATACAAGCACAGCTTGTGTTCATGCCACACATACAGGCTTTCAATTCAAAACATTGCTGGCTGTAGGAGAATGTGCTCCATGCATATGAGAGACAGAATTTGTCACATCTTTATTTTAAGGGAGCTGAATTTTCACACTAATTCCAAATGTTCTAGGATGTGTAAGGGGACGGCTTAACACTATGCACCATCCTTGGTTTCCATGACGACTGTGAGTCCTGTATGATAATCGGATTCCCACTATAGCTGTGAAAACACTCATTCCTGCCTGATCCAAGAAAATTATAACATGAAACCACAGTGAGGAATTAGACTGTGTGATGATAAACAGCCGAGTGAAGAAATGCTTTGTAGCTGAGCCAGCGTGCACGGTTGGAGCCTGGTGAGCGTATTCATAACTATGATGCCAAGGTAGATGACAGAACCTGCAGCAAGCAGCAGTATAGAGAAGTGAAAGTCTTCTGCTGTCAAAAATGATTGAGGACATTTCAGCAGTGGTTGCTTGACAATTCATTTTGTTTTTAACATGTGCTCTTTAGTCTTAAAAGGATAATGTGTAAAAAGCACAGTCCTTTCACGCTGCATACTGGAGAATGAATATGCACAGGAAGCCATTTGCTTTGTGTAGACAGTGTAGATTTCTGCTATTCTGATGAATCGCAGAAATCTGTTAGGTGTTTTGATGAGACAAAAATTGCTTTTTGAGCAAGAACATAAGCACAAAGCAGGTGACATACAATGAATACCACATAACATGACATGTCTCCTTCCTGTTTCTCCGATGGATGTTTTGTGTAACCTATAATGCAAGATGTTCACAGAAATTAGTGTGAAATACCTCAGATTTGTTAGGGTTGAAATGAAATTTTTGAAAGAAAATTTGTTTTAATTAAATGATGATCACTGGTATTTTTAAATTTATATTTTAATACACTGTAACTGAAATTTTAACAAGTTCTGTGTGATGATGCGGTGTGTGTATGTGTGTGTGCATTTTCTGGATTTTTTTGTGCTGCAGCTGACAAAGCAAAGCATGCAGTGCATTTTTTTTTACTCTGGCACAGTCTTAGCCTTTCACATTTATCTCAAGCTCAGAGTTTGACAACTATAGATCCCTTCTCTTTTGCACAAGACAAATGACCTTATTACCACAGAGTACCATTCAAATTGGATCATGTCAGACATAGCTAAATGCTTTTGAGAAAATACAGATCTGCTCTGAGAAGCACACACACGGAAACCATCAAAAGTGCATTTTGCAGAGAAGTTGAGTTTTAGGGTTGTATGTTTCAACACAAATTAAGAGGATCCTCTGGAAGCACTGGTTGAGTCAGAATTAGTGTCAGATTTTGTAAAATTCAATACTTCTACTGAGGTTGATTTGTTGCTGAGGACACCGTTGTATCATTATAATGGAATTGTACTTGGTGCCCAGATACAGTATGCCTGGAGAGCAGTGCTGGGTCTTAGGTTTACTATATGCCCCTGTATTTTCATCACACCAGGGAAGGCAGGAGAAATGGCGCTGGCACACAATGTTCTCCCATGTGGGAAATTAGTGTCCACATGCATAATTACAAGAAGGCATAGGATGTCTGAAATTCATTTTCTTCAGATATATTCATAAAGGCCTGAGCCCTCTACGTTACATATAACTTGCCTTGTTAAATAATTCATGTTTGCAGCTGTGCGTGAGTAAAAATGTTTGATGCTCTAAAGGATTGAAACTGTTTGATACCAGGTGAAGCCGTCAGGTTCTGTTAACAATCGATCACAAGCAATTTAAGTGAAGTTGACCCTGTGGCTCCAAAGGTCACAGCTGCTGTGGTCTTTTAAAAAAGTAGAGTTCATTGATCCGGTTCTGGACAGATCTGCTGAGAACAGTAGGGACTGATCAGACCAACGTGCATTAGTGTCCAATCACAAACCATCAAGTCTGATTCATTATGGCAGACCTTAATAGCATGACTGATAGACTAATAGACCACTCATATTTGTGTCACTCATCCAGAACAGACTTGCTCTTTACACTGGATTCATTTTGTTAGTACAAAAATTGCTGGTTGGATGCAGTAGCTCTTACATTGCAAACTGGATCAAGTTTATTCATTTCAAAGTAAAATCTATTTTATTTAATCATGATTATGGTTGTAAACTACTACCCAAAGCTAGTACAAAGCTAGTAATTGGACAGTAAGGAAAGGTAGCAGCTAAATTGTCAGAAGCTTTCGGAAAATGCCACAATTTAGAAATAGGACAGGAAATCTTAGAACTACTGTGTATTCGGTCCAGTGCTCTGGCAAAAAAAAAAAAAGAAGTGGATGTACCCACTGTGACATATGTGGGCGTACTGAAGCTGCAAGTTAGTCTTGTGCCATAGGACACATAAATATCCTTAAAACATGGTGGAACTGTCCAGTGGGTGAAACATGCTGATGCTGTTGATGTTTTTTGAATGACCATTTTCAGTACTTAGTGGCTGTCAGTATTTGAAGTACTTTGATTTCAAACTGTGGTTGTTGCCTCTTCATTTAGGTCAGGACTTGGCAACGTTTACAGTCAAAAGAGCCATTTTTTGACAGAAAAAAAAAGAAATGTGTGTAGAGCTGCAAAAATATGTGAACCCCCATATGTACAGCATGACATATGATAAGCATTTTAGCTGGAACAATGTTAAAATCTGTTTCTTTATTATCTGGATTAGTTTGGTGAAAATTTGCTTTTTTTTTGCTAATTTTGCAGATTACTTAGTCATTTTTGTTCATTTTGTTTATTTTATTCATTTTTGAGAATTTTTGTGGCCAAGGAGTGACAGGGGTTATGTTTTTTGCCGGCACCTGTCTGTCTGTCTGTTGGTTAGTTAGTTAGCTAGCAACACTACAGCATTACTGGTGAATGGGTTTTGGTGACATTTTCAGGAAAGATGTGAAATGGGACAAGGAACGGATTAAATGATGGTGGTGGCCATTTTTTGCACTGACCAATAAAAATCTAGAGGTGGCGGGACATAGGAAGAAAATGTTAAACTTCTCTGCACCATGATGGAGGGGAAACTGACTGACAACTGGGTTTACAGTATAAACCAACACTGACGGATTTACATTATTTTTTGAAGGACGTGAATGTCCAGAACACCCATTACAGTTTGAAACCTTACTGTGAAAAGGACATTTTCACGTGTTACCATGATGCAGATGCAGCTCCAACTCAGTCATGCGATTACTCCGTGACTATGCGATTATGAATGTAAACAGTGAACTTTGGGATGACATAAAAAAAATTCACCTTTTTTCACTCATGCAGACACTGACTCTGTGCATGTCTAAAATCATCAGATTCAATCTCCACATAGGCTTCATCTTGATAAATTGACTGCAGATTTGAATTTGAATTATATTCTCGCCTGAAAAAAATCTACAACACCACTTGTTGTAGCTTTTGTACCAGTGAGCCACTGTAGAAAGGCTAAAGAAACACATATGGCCCTGGGGTCTCAGGTTGCAAACCTCTGGCTTAGGTGTAATGACTTCAAATTACTGCAAATTTCTGTATGCCTACTGATTATGAAGAAAATATCTTGGTCAAAAATATAATATTAAATATTGATTTGGGCAAAAATCAGTACATGCAGTTGTAAGAGATGATGTCAAACCTACTGGCAGTAAGTGCTTTTGTATTCCTGACTCATTAGATCAGTCATCTTGGCTTTTGGCCCTCAGCTGAGCCATAGCTGTCACTCGATGTTTATGCAGGTTGTTGACACCTGACAGTGAATGGAGTCAGCCTGGCAGTTGGTTTCCCTGATCAGTCTGGATTGTTGGCCCACAGCTGAAGGTCAGAACAGGGCGGTCTCCCTCGTACACCCAAACAGCCTCATTCACATGAAAAATCAGGCCAATTTAGAAAAAGATTTATGGGGAAACTAGCAGACATCTGGAGGGAGCCAACTCAAGTCCAATTAGGAAGAAAATAGAGGAATTTAAGCTTGCTTGAATCTTCTAAGTGGTTGATAGTCAGTTTTAATAATAATCTTCCATTTTTGTTCAAGGTTTAAAGCTTTTTTATGATAATTTTAGTAAAGCACATCAATTTATACATGTAGATATCAAGAAATAACAGTCAACCTTTTTCTGTCTTGAGATTTTAAAGGTTGTGTTACATATGAGTGCCATGTTTTGACATCAAAAACTTCTGTACCTTCAGCTTTGAATATTTTTGTTAACCTGACATCACACAGGAAGAAATGAAATGTTGAGTCCTAAGTTCTGAAATCACCTTCCTAAATTGTCTCCCTGGCAAGTGTTGCTCTCAAGTGTCACCATTCATGCAACTATTTTCCTCTTTATTTACAAAGCACACAAAATTGTTCTTTGCCTTGGTTAAGCTCTTTAACAGAGACAAAGTGATGTCATTTTCCCCCCTAACACCGCCTAATTCTTTTAAATGTCACAGGAACACAGTCAGTTGTGTTGAACAGAAATGTTTCTCTCTGGGGTATTCCCTTTCTAAAATAGATCTCTCAGCGAATTCTTAGTACACCAGGCCAGGGGTGGGTTTGAGGGGTGTAGACATGCAATGTCCCTCCAGTTATGGACTTCTATGTTACAGTGCTTTTCTGTGTTTCATGCAGCAAAATATGAAGCACTATAGCACTGAGTCACAAAAGAACAAAGCTTTAGGAGTAACACGCTTGCAGATATCTTTTCTGACACAGGTTGACTTGACTCTTTCTCGCTCTCTTGCTTTTTTCACATCTGGTTAGTGTATTGCTCAGTGCAGCTCAGTATGATTTTCACAGAAAACTCATTTCTGAACAAAAGCAGATATTTCTCCCCACTCCCTCTTGGGAAAAATAACAGCTTGTTGAGTCAAGGGTTATCAGTTGCAGATGGCTGAAGACAATAAACATGATCAAACATGGGGGAGGGTATTTGAGGCAGTATACCTTAAGCCAAGTCATGTAATGATACATGACTGACTTTCCCTGCACAATGTTTGCTTGTTTTTTTTATTTTTCAACAGTTTGACCTTTTATATCAAGCTGCCTTATGATTAAATATCCTTATTCAAAAGAATGGAAGCACATCTTCTTTAACATCTATGAACAATCTAACTTGTGTAATGAGATGTGTGGGCTGCTCCTCACTATCTATGGCTTCTATAAATCACCTATTTATCTTTGTGGCATTAAGCTCACTACTAATGCTGAGTCTCAGTCTTTTTCTCTCTCTCTACAGTGAGCTGCCTTTAAGCTATCCTGTCCAGTAATCTTGATTAATTCTGTTTACTTCAGTGCAGTCATTGTAGAAAATGGTCCCTATAATTTTACCAGACAGGGTCTTGGAGTCGGGAGATTGACCTCAATCTTGCTCTTCTTTTAATACACAAGGTTACCGGCATTCAGAAAGCTGAAGCAGTGAAATGATAGCACGAATACGTCCACCTTGTGTGGTTCGTTTAAGATTTCTCATTTTGTCACACGAGCATATCCAGGGAGATTACAGTAAATTTATGCAGTTATTAAAGGAAGGGAATGCTCTTTAGACTGAGGGACTAAAAATCCTATCATGGCAGCATTCCATGACAATTACACACCGGCAAAGATAATATAGCATGACATGGAGCAAAGATCTCTTGCACAAAGGGAAATCACTGCAAATACTGTAAGTAACACTGAATGCGCTCCAACACTACATCTACATTTGCCTAATGATCATGTAGAAGAGGGTGCCACTCCAGCTACAATGCTGCCTGATTGTATGGTGATTAGCACTACCAGAGATAGCTGTTGCTGGCCTGGCTTACTTTATATCAGTCGAACCTCACTCATTCAAAGATAATGCCTCAAAGAGAGCATTTATTCTTATATAATCATTCTGCTATAAATCCTTCTCATTCACCTTTATCCTCTCTCACATCACAGACAGAAAATGGGGGAACTACTTATGTGGTCTAGTCCACTTATGTGCCATTTGCACAGTTTGGTAAATGTCATTTGATGTCACTGATTAGGCATTTTGATGCTTTGCCTGTTGTGGTTCATGGAGTGTAAAAAATGAGCAAAAGCAGCTGGTTTGTAGTGCTTCTACAATGCAGCTATGCAATGCCTAAGGTACTTTTTCCTCAGTATGGTAGGTGATCCATCTTTATAATCATGGCTAGTCAGAGTAGAATGTATTCAATTTTAGCTAATAATAATTTCATCTATTTTTTCCCACCTAAATCATTGAATGAAAAGGGATAAAACAGATTAAACTGATGTTGTCCTACATGATAGAATGTGAGAGCCTTTTAAGATGCTATCACAAGATGGTCATACAGCTGCACACAGAAAGTAAAATTTGTCTTCCCACGTTTTCACTAAAAATACACAGCCTGCTTAATTTATATCTGCAGGGCAAAATATTTTCTGTAACATACAGCTGAACATCACATGATACATGAGACAGAAACGTAAGAAAGTAAAAAGGGAAAACCCTTAGTGTTTGGCCCTGCCAGTCCCTCCCATACTGATCTCAAATGGAGCCCCGTAATAGACCAATTTCAGCTCTGCCTGGAGCAAACCTGTGCCTTTATTCATGTACTCTCTGGTCTCTTCCTCTTTGGCCAGATTGCACCCATCTCCACACAGGCATAGGGAGAGAGAGATCCCCACCCTGGCAGTTCAAAAATGAAAGAAGATGGTAGAGCCGTAAGGACTCTGGATAGGCACAGGAGAGAGCCCACATTACAGATGATAATGGACTGTTTGTATGCCCGGCTCCCTGCCAGACCCATATTGTCCATTTCCCTCGGCTCCCTAGGCACTGCACCTCACTCCAAGGTCACAAGGGCTTAGCGGGCAAGGCTTTGCCAGGCCTGTGGTTACAGTATTTGGGTCCCCCTGGTGGAGCAGAGCAGGTCCAATCATGGTGAGATCTGAGGCAATAAGCACTGCTTTATCTGGCTGCACACAGAGAGGAGAAAAGACAAGCACACAGGAGGACTGCAGTCTGGGATTCAGAGGAGGAGAATAGCCTGTGTCAGTGAAAGGTAAAAGATCTAATTCTGTTATTAAACATACAGTAGGGATACAGAGTCAGTACTGGATGCTGTGGCTGGTTTGGAAATAAGCTGCACTACCTCTGGGTACTGGTTCAAACATTTTTAGTACTGACACGACTAGCTCAATTTCAGTACTATTCCTAAACAATACATTTTCTAATACCAATATCCCATTTTAACACAGGTAAAATTACAAATTGTTTCTTGAAGAAATGCTGAAAAGATTTACTCCTAACATGAAAGTATTGTTAATTTGCCTAAGCAGCACACTGGCTACGATTTAACAGCTACAACAGCTAATTCTGAAGAATATTTTAGTTTTCTTTAATAGTCAGGCTAATATATCAGTGATGGCCATGTACCAATGGCATGCAAGTGATTTTATTATTTTTTTCCAATAGCAAATTGTACTTACATTATGATCATTTCAGTATTGATTAATAGTACCTCTAATCTATTAATTCAGCTGACTGATTAATTTAATAATCACTACACATTTGTACTACAGTAAATTAAGTTGTGCCGGTAGATAATTGAATGCACCAGCATCTTATCCATGGTGTGAAGTGCAGTAGGTGCACATGATGAGAGGTCATTGCTGTCTTTAAATTTAAAGCAAAAATGAACCTGAAGAGTATTCTGATAATAACAGGCAGTGTCTTGTAGATGAAGTCAAACATATGTTGTATAGCAAAACCACAACTTTGGGGACTTGAATGTTTGATTACAGAGAATTTAGTAAGTTATCAAGTTAGTAGTAGTTCTACAGGAATGTTTATTGTCTCTTAGGTGTGCTCTGTATTTGTTCCAGCTTTTGAAAAGCCACTTTCTGCCAGAGTCATCCTGTCTGATATGGAGTAGCTCTGGGGGTTTGGACAGTGTGCTTCTGCGTGCTTTGACCTCTGCTGGGCTCTGGAGTTTGTCTCTGTGTGGTGCTGCTCTGTTGTCCTCCTTGCTGTCTGATCAGATTGGACCACAGTTGAATGACACGACTGTTCACTAGTGCCCAGTTGAAGTTGACTAGCATTGTATTTGTGCCAAACTGGCTCTGTGTGAAGATGTCTCACTGGGAAAATATCCCTCCAATCCAGCTCCGCCTCCAAAATCTCCTGCTATTTACCAAAAGTAAGAATTATCACAGCAGACTATCCTGCCTCACATTGTCACCTCTCATAATTTAATTCACCAAATGGCATTAATTAAAGGAGTCATTTAAATTGCCAAGACACGTATTTGTAATAAAGCATTTAAAAACCAGGCCAGAACTGACAAAGACACTTGATTGTTTTTGTTACGTTTCATTTGCTCATAATGGATGTTTTGAGTATGCCACAGCTTTAAAAACCATTTCACAAACATCAATACATGTGGATTGGAACCCCTGTGGACTTCCTCTTTGCATAGCTATCTAACCCAAAAAAGGGAAATTGAAGTGCATCAGCCTGTGTTGTTGCTAGGGATGAATGTCAGAAAGGATTCAGCACAGGAGCTGGCAAGCACTGACATGCCATCCTCCATGAGAAGAAGCTAATTGGCCTCCTAATTGCCCTCAAAGGCATGTTTGAGTGAGCCAGATCCTGGTCCTGCCTTCAGCCTCAGTGCAAGTCTAGTTTCAGCCCTGTGTAATACTGTATGACCCGAACACAAGACAAAACAAGAAAGCAGGTCTTCCCTTTTTCCTCTGGCTTCTTCCTTCCCTGCTGTTCTTTTAAACCACAGTAGCCCTGTCAGGTTTGGTGCACTCCCTTCTCTATTGAAACAATCCAGTCAGTGAACTGTTAAATCAGATTGCAATCAATAGCATTTACATTTCTATTGCTGTATTAAACACTGACATTGTAAAAACACCTGAGTCTTCTTGTCTCTCTGAACATACAAATATATAAATCTATCAGAGCTTTTAATTTGATCTGTTCTCCTCTTGATAATTAAAACTGAAACAGAAACTTCTCAGTGTAAATGTAACACTGCATTAGTCTAACAGTGCAATATTACAGTACACTGTAGATTTATTATGATATCTCCATTCAAGCTTGAAATAATGTTGCCCTGCAATTTTAGCTAACAAACACACACTTTATAAAGTTTCTAATCTTATTGTTGTGCTGATAGTTCTGTTTAGAATCTTCAAATGCAGACAAGATGATTTAGCGTTTCTGCATGTGTTAGTTATAACATACAGTAGTTTTAGTCATAGCTATTTGTGAAAGTTTTTGGTCTGTGTCTCTAAATCAGCAAACTTCTAATTTGAACCCACGAGTTATCATCACCCTTGTTTGGAAAAGAAAAGTGTTGATTGAGCAGTCGTATGTGGGTATTCTGTGAACTATGAAAGCTCAGTGACTCATGTGACGCCATGTCAGAGAGGTTTATAGAAGGAGGAGATTTCAACTTGAAATTAAGACAGTGAAATTGGATGCAAATGGGAATGTGGGCCTGGGCCTGATCCTCAGTGACAGGTGTGAAGCTTCTCCAGAGGCAGGAATAATCTCGTGTTGTGTAACTGGGCTGATGGAGCCAAATATTCACATCTTTCATCATCTGAGACTGAAATTGGATAAAAAGCAAGGACATTATTTGTCAGTGTGAATTTTAATACTGTATTCTATATTTATTAATTTTAAGAAGTGTTTTATTGTTATTAAGTTATTAAGAAGTGTATGTTTTCTACATAAACAATATTACAACATAATTGCAAGGTATTTCCCTTATTTCTTGCTATTATAGATTTTGTTATTGATACTTATTGAGAAATTTGCAATGGACGTACATCTAGTGGCGTCAGAATTTTCTTCAGCACCATGGACAGCTCCAAGTGCGGTGCCTTCATGATAAATGCACAGACCCAGGCATACCGGTACACATAATTACAAAATAGTTACTAACTAAATCAACATACAGCTCATATAGACCATATGTTTTTAATCACATAAGCATGCAGTACCCAGAATTCACTGAAGAGTTACTTGGACATGGTGTGGATGCTACACTGCTGCCTTGGCCACGGCAAGCAGAGATAATTATCATGTGGGCTGGGGGAGCAGGAGGGGATTCTCTGTTGTTGCCTGGAGGTACCTCCAGAACAGATGTTTTAGTTCTGAGTCTTGTTTGACAATAGTAGGATCATCATGACTATGATTTGGTTTCCCAAGTGTCCAAACTGAGAGGAGGGCGATAACAGAGCTGTAAAGGTTACAGTTGCAAAGTGTATAGGATACAGACATGCATTATTTGGATATAACATGATTTACAACACACATAAATAACCATTATAAAATTTACATGTACATACTGTAGGTAGATAAACAATACATGTTTGTTAACATTAGTGGACTATTGTTGTACACTCCTGATGAGAAGCAGGATAAAGTGCTCATTGATTGTGGAATGTTGTGAATGATTTCTTATTGTGTTATTTTTATATCCATTTCTAAATAATTGCATGAAAATAAGAATCAGTTTTCAAATCATTTGTATCACAGCTGACGTGAGTCCAACATCCTTCAAAAGCATGTTTTCTCTGACCTGCTCTGCTGTTGTGAATTTGTTCTGTTTTATAGTAGGTGTTAGGTAGATTGCTGTCACCTCCTATCATAGAGTCTGAATGAGAGTGAAAAGCCCCTTACCTAAAAAGCCCAAAACAGCAAAACAAACACCAGCTGTAACATGTGCCTGTAATATTTTTTGTGCCCATCGGTGGGGATGGAACATGCTTATTTAGGAAATTTTAATGTATAATTCGATTAGTAGATGCAATTTACCGTATTTTCCAGATTAAAAGTTGCGTTTTTTTGCATAGTCTGGCGAGGGGAGCGACAAATACATCGGAGCAACTTATATTTTGAACAAATTCGACTATAGGGTGTTTGTCACACTGACAGTTGCTAGAGGAGATGAGCCGCAGCGCAGCTCAAGCGTGCACCCATGGCCGCGCGCCTAAGCCCCAAACAGATGCGACTTGTTCTGCAGAGTGACTAATACACGGTTTTTTCTTCTCCATTATGCATTTTTTGGCTCTTGCGAATAACATACCAGAGCGACTTTTAATTAGGAAAATACGGTAATATCACACAGCGAACCTTTAAGTCCGGTGCCTGATATATATATATATAGTGAACAAAGTTTCATTTTGTCTTCAACCTTTGATGGTAAAAGTAGCAAAAGCTTTTGAAAGACATAAACTCAGGAACATAAAGTGGCAGTGGTTTATTGTTAAATGAAGGCAGTAACTCTTTATATTTATCCTATAAGACATTAACACAAGAATGGATATTTCATACAACTGAAAATGTTTTGTTGCCTCTTAAAAGGAGGCAGGATGCAGTGAAGTAGTCCATTAAAGGGTCAGCAAAAAGGACAAAACTGTAAGCATTGAAGCATTTTTCTATTTTCACATGCTGTATGCCACCAAACATCTGTCTTACTGTTCCATCTCTGCATCACACTTTTATCACTGCACACTGTACTATTCAAGCGCAATTTCATACCAATTTTGTGAACTGCATTGATGTCGCTCCGTCAGTTCACAATCTACAGACCTGACTTCCAGGAACAGAAATCTCTTTGATCATATGTTGTTTGCCTGTCAAGTATGAGCAATATGTCAGTTTCTGTTAGTGAAATCCAATAACACCTGAATTGTAGCCACATCTGAGATGTGAAGATGAGACATAGTAAAGCACTATAAAGCAAATCTACTGTATATGTTACAGACACATCTCCTGTTGTTATATTTTATTTGTTTTTCCTCTGTGAGTTTTTTATTTCTCAATGTCAGGTCACAACAGTAATAGTCACAAATGAAAGAAAATCAAAACTCATACTAATGCAGTGTCAAAGACACCTGATGGCAAATGATAATCTGAAAGATTGCAGGTCACAGTGGCTGTTTATTTCAAAGTCACCCTCACAATGTTATCTATCATGCAGCCTCCACTTTCGATGAGTTCAGTCTCACTCTTCAAGCCACCCTGATGTTGAGTCTGATTTAGAAAGGCTGTTGTGTTAAATGATAGTGTCAGTACGATTCAATCTGACAACCCAGGCAGGTTCAAAGAAACAAAAATGATGGATAAATGTGTCTGACTTTTTTTTTTAGTCTTGTCGGCACCATTTCCAAAGGTTGAATTCCTATTCAGTGGATATTCACAGCAAACATGAATGGCATTATTTCCTTTGTGCTGCTGAAAAACTAAATGTTCACAGATAACTTTGTGACAATTATTGAGCAAGCTTTACCTGACATAGACATAAACATAAAATCTTGCTGGATTTATTGTGAAAGGTTGCAGGTATATGAAAGGGTGCCCAGTGGGAGGAAAGGCTTTCAAATGGAGATACAAAGAGAATGACAAAAACATCCTAAGAAACCAACATGCGAAGGTGCAGAAAGTAAATCTCAATCAGGAAAAAGTCAGGACACCAGTATAAAATTTGGCGTATGAACCTTAGTATCTTCATCACACAAATCATCTCCAGTTCCTGCCAGAATCTAGTCACATCTGCTTGAAACGGCAGATCGGTAACACTTGGACTGTTTCTGAAGCTGAGTTATTTGTCGCCTTTTAATCACACCCTCACTTTGCTCTATGACACCTTTATCAGATTTGCACACTCTCAGGTTTGTGTGTGTGTGCGCGCGTGTGTGTGCATGCGTGCATGCATGCGTGTGTGTGTGAAAGAGAGACAGTTTGAATTCCGAATCACTGAAGTGAAGACCCGACCTATAAGTGAAGACATTTGACATGTGTGTTAAACAACGGGTTCAGAGATCAAATGTAAAACCATACTGCCAATTTGTTGAAAGTGTCAGGCATTGGGGGTACAGTTTGTGGTGGAGCCCTGGACAAGCTGATTTATAGATGAACACTGATGTTTGGTGATGTACAATTCACCCTAACTCATTGACTTTTCATGCTGTGTATTTCAACCCTTTAGTATGAATTCTCTCTGAAGTTGAAACAGCTATCTATCATGGTCATGAAGCACATTAAACAAAACACTGTATGTTTTTGAAAATGTCAGCACAACTGAAAATTTCAAGTCAAGTCAGTGACAAAAGTTTCAGGCAAACCACAGGCAAATGTTGTATTGTGACTCTACTTAAATGCACCACTTAGCTAAAATACCACCTTGTCCATGTTGGATATGATCTTTTTCAAGTGACAAATCAGATGACATGGTGTCAGTGGGTGATTCCTGTTTGAGCCAAACTAGGGTAATCAGTAAAATATGCACACACTAAAGAGAATTAAAAGGTTAGCTGCCATGTGAAAGAGCACTTGAAATGCTGTCTACTTGAGACCAGCTAAACAGCAGTGTCTTTTTGATAAAGGATAGAAGAAAATGCCAAAAGTCACATGCACTAAATAATGAGGTGTAAATCCAGTTTCACCCAGGCTCTCAATATTTACACTTACCATCTATTAATTTCTGTTCACATTTAGGAGCAGTTTTTATTCTTAAAAGGCTGAGACTTCACTGCCTTTGGGTGGAATTCAAACTTCACACAGCATTCCCATCCTGATTATTTGCAGTGATAATGCATGTCAGTTGTGATGCGTAGCTAATCCCTGCGGGACTCAGGGTTTTGCAGAGGTAGGCGTGAAAGAGTGGGAGGGAAGAAGAAGACATGCTGGAGGGTGGAAGCTATATAAAAACAAAGCTTATAGGGCATTTTCGTTTTATGTGGCTCCTCTGAACCATAGCACTAATTTTATCTTTCTTATCACAGCTAGGTCCGAAGATGAAATACTGACAGAATGCACTGTCAAAAACATGAGCTGAATTTATAGGGAAATATGTACAGACAGAAATATATCTAATATGGTTTCCAATGGATACGCCATCTCTGTTGCCACATTGCAGAGCTATATGACATAGTGTGTGATTCAGTTGCTAAAGGTCTTTCAGTTCAATAGTACAGTGGTACCTCGGCATAAGAAATTAATCCGTTCCGGCATGACGCTCATACGGCGAAAATTTCATACAGCTGGGCAGGTTTTCCCCATAAGAATAAATGTAAATACTTTATAATATTAATCCAGACCCACGAAAACTCCCATATACTGTATATATTACACACCTGTACATGCACATTTATTCATTATTATTATATGAAAAGGAAGTTATGTTAATTATACGAAAGGGAATGCATGAAATTAGTTCTAAAAATTATTTATAATGACACCTATCTTGTATTGGCTCACCACAAAATCTGTAATTTCTTTTTTATGATTTTGTGAGCCTTAAGCGCACGGGGTTTTCTGAGTGGTAAACAAACAGGGGTTTAATCTTGCAGTCCCCGCTCGCATTGCAGCAAAACGCCAGGGTTAATCTGTCTTTCATTGGCTTACGACCTGGCAGTTTCTTTTCCTCTGCCGTGATGAAAGTTCTCTGTGGCATCTTCTTCCAGAATAGTCCTGTTTCATCACAATTAAATACTTGTTAAGGAAGGTATCCTTCCTCAGTCACGAGCTCTTGGAAGCGCTTAACAAACTCTTCAGCAGCTTTCCAATTGGAACTTGCTGCCTCCCCTTGCCTGACAACTGAATGAATTCCTGTGCGTCTCTTGAACCGGTCAAACCAACCACGGCTGGCCTTAAAGTCTTCCACAGGCGGTTCTGTAGAACTGCTGCCATGCTCAGACTTTTCTTGTTTTAGGTCCTGATAGATTACACAAGCCTTTTCACAAATGATGGCTTCGGTTACTGTATCGCCAGCGATTTCCTTCTCTTTGAGCCAAAGCACCAATAGCCGCTCCATGTCGTCATGGAGAGGACACCGTAGTTTTGAAAGAAATGTTGTTCCCTTAGCTGGATATACACATGATAGCTTCTTTCTGTATCAGTATTGTGCAAATGGTAGAAGTGTTCCGGTTGTACTCCTTTGCCAGGTCAGTCACTCGAGTGCCACGAGAATGTTTTTGTATTATCTCGCGTTTTACATGCATCAACATTAAAGTATGGGTTTTTTTGTCACCAATACAATTCTTCTTTGGTCCCATGATGAAAAACACAAAATGAAGCACTATTTTAGGTGAAAAAGGCAAATATACAGCGCGAGGTTCACGTTAACGTTTGACTCTGTCATGAAAAACCTGGAAGTGACTGTGTGTGCTTTGCATGTGCTTGCGCGCGCTATCACAACGCAGTACAGTGGTGCCTCAGATAACGACGATAATCCGTTCCGGCGTCACAGCCTGTATCCGAATCAGTTGTTATCTGATGCGACTGTTTCCATAAAAATACATGTAAAATCAATTAATCCGTTCTGGACCCACGACAAACTCCCATATACAGTATGTATTACACATCAATACCTGCACATTTATTCATTATTATTATTTGAAAAGGAACTTATGCCAATTATCTGAAACGGAATGAATGAAATTAGTTCTAAAAATGATTTAAAATGACA